>CALNHX010010342.1:0-41162 GCA_940337035.1 Agriotes lineatus | reverse complement strand
ATACCAAATAAATACATTTTCTTTTAGGTTGCAGTTCAGATTGAAAGCCAGCCTGTGCCCTGGATATTTTTTACATTTTTATCAAGTCACTATAAATGTGAAATAATATTTATTAAATATCTGATCGTTGACCCTTCGAACATTTTAATAAAATAGTAGTTATTTTTTACCTTTTCCAGCATTTTTAAAGCAGTTCATATTTTTGAAGTTTTATTTATCTAAAATTGCAACTGTCACTGTGCAAGAGGGTAAAGTAAAAAATATATATTCGATCAGAAACAATTTAATTAATTAGGTAAAGTAGTGCAAGTAATAAAACAAAAGGACAGAAGTAATAAAACAAAAGGACAGATACAAAAATTATATCCTACAATTAAATTTGATAGTTAAAGTATGCGCTATGTGTTGTACACCAGCGTCTTTATTCTGCTCCATTCTTCGTGTTTGAACATGTCAGGGTGTAGTTTAATGAACTGCAGACATTCGTCTTTTTTAGGAAGCCTTTTGTTCTTTATATGTCCTCGAAAATGCTCTTCAACAAGTGTTTTTTGTTTGTTATCCCACTTCAATCGTTTGGTTTTATTATTTCTGCTTGAATTTTTTGTTTGTTTTTTCTTTTGAATATTCTGCATTACTTCAGTGTTTGAAGATGTTATTTGTTCTTGTTGTATAATAGTCATTTATGTCTGATTAATTTCTTCCTCTTCTACTGGTACTTTTTCATCATCGTCTTCGTCAATGAATTCTTCGGTTATATTAATATCACTGAAATTTTTTCCCTTTATTTCCCACCCCTTTCCAGTGTTTAGCAATAGCAATACTTTTGCTACTTTAACTGTTTGGAAAACATCTTCGGTTATTCTGCAACAAAAATCGATAGACAACATGAGAAAACTAAACGAGATATTTTTGGTAATTTTGTCTAAAATCGTTCACTATAATTATATGTACTGGTAGTAGTTTCTTATGTAACTATATCTTTCATAATTAGCTTTATCTTACCTATAAAATTCTCGATGCGTTTTTTCTGTGTGTCCCATAAAACGAGTTACCTGCTCCATCTCATTATCCTCAAAGTTCATTAACTGAAGTATGGTCGCGATTTGCTTTCTAAACCTAGTGCTTGTCAAAAGTGTCAGTTGTTTTGCTCCACATTTTCCAGCTAGTTTTCTTACAACCGATTACCCATTCATCCAGTGATTCTCCGAACCAGGATTTGCAAATAAGTATTTATTCTTCTGAGGTACTATATTTGTGTTAATTCGTGTTTCAATCAAGCAGTCAATGTAAGTTTGCATTTTTGTAGTAAATAGAACAGCAACTGGCTTGCTGCCCTTTCCGAGCACCACAACTCTCTTAAAATGTTGGCACATTTTCTTTTCTAGTTCAGTTAAAGAACTTAAACATTCCTCTTGGTTAAGGATTACAGGATCTTTTTGATGAGAGTCGATTGTCATAAATTGAACCTCCCCAATGCGTTTTCTGTTGAACACAAGCACAAGTGCTAAGGTACATTCTGCTAAAAGTTTGTAAATTTCTGCTGTGTCTTCTTTGTTCTTAAGTTTTTCGAAAGCATTGTCAGCTGCCTTTATGGCTTAATTATTAAATGCTAGGACATCCTCAGTGATTGGCAATAATTTGGGTTTATCCCATTTATTTTCATTGAGAGCTTTATGGGCCAAGCTTGAAACGTCGTTGCACCAATGTTCTGATACCATTTCCTTCAGCTCCGTAATGTTTTTAAGCTGTTCATCTCGATTTTCTTGCCAAAAAAGAGGATTTTTTGTTATAATTGCTTTTTTAGCTTGATCGCATACTTTTTTGAGAGTAGTTCCAAAATTAAGGGCAAGAGATGAAGCCTTAAAACTATGATTAGAAGGGTCATAACCAGAAATTATTTTGGCTGCGGCAACTATTGATAGGTACATTTCCGGTCGAAGTGCCTGCATTAAGCTTGTTATTGTGGTGGACTTTGCCAATACAATTATTAATCTGGCCAACTCTCGAATTTTATTGGAAGCAACAACATTCATTTGCTTTCGTTTTTGTTTATTTAAATAAGACTCGCCATATAGGCAAATCAGAGGATCGGTCTTTGCCATCAGACTGATGTTATCTGGTCTCATTATTGCAAATACGTCATTTTTTAATCGACTTTTAGTTAAAAAATTACCCAAAATGCCAGTACTTGCTAAAAAGATTTTTGAGACTCAGAAAGATGCTGAATTTTTGACCCCTGGCCAGTTTTAGATTGAATTATATTTGCTTTACAGTTTTTGCGGTACCTCCACAAGTATTTCTTCTTAAAATACCCCAAACAGCTCACGCAAGGAAAATAATCTTGCTCGAGTGCTTCATTCATACTTTCGTTACCTTTGGCTAGCCTTCTAACAGGTTTTATTTGATTTTTTTCCCGATTTTTTTTAACTCTGGGTTTTGACGCCCCTAAAGGATGGCGCCCGTGTGCATTGCACACTTTGCACATATGGTAGCGGGGGCCCTGGTTGGAGTCGTACATTTCCGATGAGGCGAATGCAGTTTTATTTTTGCGTTTGTTTTGCATCAATTCTACGAAGGCAAAGCAATAACATAGTTCGCACTTTGCTCCAGCGTTTCTGAGAAGAGAAGGAGTGATATGGTTTTGATGAATTTGCACTGTTTGGCATTCTATACAAGTGCATGTAAATACGAGTACACAAGTAGTTACAATACAATTTTCTAACAATGTTATGTGCAATAAAAAATGGAAAAACTTTTGTAGTTCAACCTTTATTAAGAAAAATCTAAAAAATGGGACAAAATCTTATATCGTAGGTTAATTTGAGCTTTTGCTCATACTGCAAACTTGTATTCAACGTGTTGTACTAAGGACAACTAATTGATTTTATACAAGATCTGTAAACATCTTCAATTTAAATGCTTCTAACAAACTATAGATTAGTCGATATCTTTAATCCAGGCGAAGCCGAGATCAGAAACCCACAGATTACAGAAAGTACACTTTTTCTACTCATTGCACACACAATTTTTTCTAGTGCGGTATGGAGAACCGGTACTTTTTTAGGATTTATTGGACATTTTGAAAATCGAGTAGTTTTTGGTGTTATGGCAATTAATGTAAACATTGATTGTTAAATCAGAAAAAAAACCGAGTTCATATGCTTGTGCTAATGTTTTTATATTTGTTGTTTCCTAACCGAACAGAATGTGGAAAAACACGAGTTTTCGTTACGGAATTATTAAAAATCTATGTAGCAAGATTTTGTGCACAAATACTCAGTGATAAAGCCGATTCACACAACAATAATTTCAAAGTTACCCTATTTAACCCACAAAAAAAGGAAAAGGTTATATGAATTCGCCCAGTATTTTTTATTATGTATTTTTTTATATATATAGGTACCCAATTATGTTTTTAACTATATGATTACTCAAAGACAGCGAGATCAATCTTAGGAAACTTTGTTTTGCATTCGATACAGAATTCTTTAGCCGAGGTCCCATGTAATAATATAAAATTTCTACAATAGCATGGGACGGTACAGTAAGAAAAAATCTGTTAAAATTATCTACAAATGCATTTTTTCCTCTGAAAATAAGGATCATTAAGATCATTAAAATAAATATTTAAACTGTAACTAAAAAGTGACAAAAATTACAAAATAAACCATTTTTAAGAATAAATGCTGTAAAAAGTAAAACAAGAATTAATATTTCATCAAAAAGTTCTGGTATAATTAGTACTTTATTTTAATGTTCCAGATATCAACGTTTAGGATCAGCATAAACAGTTGAAAATTTTATTTACTAAATACCTCAGAACCTCTAATCGACAACTAAATATTTTTTGTGCCGACTTCCAAAAGGTTTGATATTGAATAAGTATGATGTTCGTAACATTTTAGAACATTTTTTTAACGGTTCAATGATACTAAGAAGTTTTATTTAAACACGACTGTACCGTTGCGGCCAACTCAAAGTGCACGGCAGATTTTTAGCTTGTAATACGATATTCTAATCATAGACGTCGAGTTTTGACGTTTACGTTTGTCATCAACTGTCATAGAACTGAAAACTCGGAAAATTCCCAGACATTTGTCAGATACAGAGAAAATGCGAGCTATTACAAAACTGGAAGAGAACTGGTCGCTGAGTCGAGTCGCAACAGATTTGCATGTGAGCAAGAGCTGCACTTTCAAAATTAAAAATCGTTGGCAGCAGAGACTTCTGCAAGAAAAGTTTTTTAACACCAGAGAACAAAGAATGAAGAGTACAATTTGCAACCGACTATTTGAATGAGATCGACGACCTTTGGAACACGACTGTTTTCTCAGGTGAAAAGGTATTTCAATCATTTACCAATTGACGATTAAGGGTGTGTAGACCACAAAATTCAAGATTAGAGGAGCAATATTATGTTCAACCCTTAAGGAGTAGTGGACGATTCTCTGTAAACGTATGGAGATGGATCAATGCTCACGGATCTGGGGCATGCTATAGAATTAATGGTCGACTGAATGCTGAAAATTATCGCAACATTTTGCAAAATGTGATGCTGCCATCTGTAAGAGAAGTCTTTCCTAATCAATTTACTTTTCAACAGGCAAGCTATTTAACTACAAAAATGTATACCAGGGATTTTGCTCCAAACAAAACCTATAAATTATGGGAAAGAATAAGAAATGCCTGGAAGGAACTGGGAGAAGGATACAATATGGAAACATTGGTCAACTCTATGCGAAACAAACTGCAAAGCGTAGTAGCAATTGAATACATACATATTTATTAAATACATATTATTATATAGTTTGTTTACTTGTGAAACTGCTAAAATACAAACATTAAAAAAGTAATACCTATTCTTATAACCACAAGCAACGCCACTGGAGAAACCCCCATTTAATAAGCCGAAAAATCGCAAAAATAACCATAGTAACAAAAAACCGTGCACTTTGAGGTGTCCGTAACTGTACTTTACATGATTACCAAACAGCACGCCACTCCTGTATGTAATTATTGAGATCTTAATCCTACTTTAATAAACCCATGCGGTGATGCCAGATTTCGGGTTTGACTTCATCGATAGCTCATCTTATGTTTTATATGCTGTTGCTGTGTATAATTGAAAGACTGAAGCGCCGTCAACTTGTCGAACGCGGAACTACTGCTGTGTATAAAACTATGTTCTACCGCCTATGCAGACCCATCAAAATATTTGTTCTCCTTATCCCTCAAGGTGCAATATCCCTGAAAACCATAAAAAAACTATAGGTACGTTTACAGACCCGCAGACGGGTTTGACAACGTCACTTTTGGTCTGAGAACGTCGGTCGCGTATAGCAAAACGGGTTCGTATAAGCGGTTAGATAAATATATATATATATATATCAAGAAAAGTGTATAATATACATATATATACCGTGCGTCCACGAGACTACGCACCATGGCGCTGGAGTGATGCTAGTTTATTTTAAAGATCTACTCTTTCGGTGACAATTGATGGTCAAACAGTTGCTAAGCATTGACCATTATAATTGTGCCTTTTGAAATGATCGAACATTTTTGAATGGTCTTGGTTATACAACGTATGAATAATATGTGGGTGGCACTGTAAGTCGATGTCAAATTCGAGGTTATCAGGTTAGGTTTTGCGTCAATCTGTGTCAAAACTGACGCAAAACCTAACCTGCTAAAGTAGCATTTGACACCATATGTCAAATTGAATACGACTTAATCGTTTATTGCCATAGAAAAATAAATATAATAGGGTTTGTTATTAAGATGTTTCGTAAAAGCAAGAGCTGATCTTTGGGATAAATTAACGTTGCTCTGATTCCATGGTGCGAAACCCTGTGGACACACGGTATATACATACATACACACATAAAATTAAATTAATTTGGACACATAAGCACAAGCTCGTGTGTCCGGTCTGTATATGAAAAAAAAAATACATAAGAGCTGACATAGAACTATTCCCAGTGCGCATGAATGCAGTTAAGTTAAGCTATCGTCGTACCAATGTTTGCAGTAATTTGAGTTTAATGAACAAGTAAGTTAATTGCTTTAATTAAGGATTTTTAGAAAAAGTAATGGGTTTGCTTGAATAAATTTTGTGATTTTGCTAGCATATAGTCTTATATTATTTATTGTATTAAAGGAAATTGGAAGTAAATTGTAAAACTTCTGTCCTACATAAGTGATGAATTTTTGGGTAAGTGTTAAGTTTGTTTTGGGGACAGATACATTAAATTTATTTTTTTGCCTGGTAAGGTGCTGGTGGGTAATTTGAGTTTTAATATAAGGATAACTTTATATGAACAATAAACAAGATTTGATGTACAACAGCTGAACCGAAACAACGTTTGCTTCATAGAAGAGATTGCTAGAGGGGTGCAAGAGGGGTTTATTTAACATAGTTTTTAAAATCTTTTTTTGAGGAGTAATAATAGGATGTAGCGTTGAAGTGAAGGTGCCACCCCAAATTATTATACCATATCTGAGGAGTGATTTGACAAATACATGATAAAGAGTTTTGAGACCGGCTATGGTAAGGGAGTAACGGAGTCTATAGAAAATGTATAAGCACTTTCGAATTTTTGGGGTAAGGTAAGCTATGTGTTCACGCCATCTCAAGTTTTCATCAAGGATTATACCTAGATATTTAATTTGTTTAACATTATCAATGGTAGAACAGTTGCATCGTATTTTGTAACATTCCTTGTTGTGAATATGTAAAAGGTTTCAATTGGGGAGGGTAGATTTAGTTGCTGAAAAAGTTATGAATTTCGTTTTACTGTAGGTTAAAGTTAGTAAGTTCTTATCTAACCAATTTTTAATGTTGCTTATACCCAGTTCAGCTTTATGTTGGGCTTCTTTCCAGGTGACGCCTTCAAACAACAAGGCTGTGTCGTCGGCAAAGAGTATTATTTTGCCATTTAGTGTAGTAGTTACAATATCGTTCATGTAAATTAGAAAGAGTATAGGGCCCAGCACGGTGCCTTGAGGAACGCCACAGGTTACGTTTTTTACAGTCACTGAGTACATTGTTGATTTTAACATGCTGCGTTCTATTTTGCAGGTAGCTTGATAGCAAATTGTAAGCAGTTCCTCTGATACCGTAGCATTGCAATTTTGAAAGTAGTATATCATGTGCCACGGTACCAAAGGCCTTTGTGAGATCTAGAAAAATACCAATTTACTTTTTACCTTTATCTAAGCCTGTATATAATTTATTTGTTAGGTGAAACAAGGCAGTTTCAGTAGAGGTTTTTTCTGTAAATCCAAATTGCTTATCAGTTAATATTTTGTTTAAGTTAAAAAACTTGCAGTCTGGATTTTATACATTTTTCTAGTATTTTGGAGAAATGCGAGGTAATTGATATGGGCCTGTAATTATTTGGATTAGTTTTGTCGCCACTTTTAAATATGGGGGTAATCAGTGATTGTTTAAAAGCGCTGGGAAAGAAACCTTTCTCCAGTAGTCGGTTAAATAAAATGCATAATGGTTCTATGAGTTGCTGGCTAATGTTTTTGATTACTGTAGATGAGATGTTGTCGTTCCCGGTTGCAGAATTTAGTTTTAGACCATTTAGGTGAGTTATTAATTCAGCTGGCAAAATTGTTTCAAGAAAGATGGAATTTTTAATAGCAAGATTTAGAGATAAATTATTTTCATTATTTCGGTTTTTTGTAATTTTTGAGGCTAAATGTTTGCCAATAACGCTAAAGTAACTATTTAGTATATCCCCGACTTGTTTTGGTTTGGTAACTAAGTTTAGGTCCGAATCTTTTACAACTGCATTTGTATTATGTATCATATTGTTATCTTCTAATATTGTAACAGCGATTATTGTTGATAAGCACACTATAGTTAGTTATAATGTTTATTGTAAAATACATGGGATAAATGTGCACATACAGGTGTTCTGCACCTAGGTGCAATAAAATAAACTTTGGTAATTATATTGTTACGTTTTTACGTTCGGGCTATTTAAAAATTATACAACGCTTCTGGTATTAAACATTTATTTACAACTATTAATTATTATTATTTACAAACACACGAATTAACAAGGCAGAACACAAATTACTTGAACTAATGAACTACAGGCACTATTTCTAACAATGATACATTTATTTATTTATATGCACTGGATTAAACATCAATTATTTATTTGGCTATTTACGACTTAAACACTACCGATTTATATGGTTATTTGTTATTTATTTCACTAGGGTTATATACACACGGTTCATTTATATGGGAGCTCTACGTGCTTCGCTGCCGAATTCGAATTGATTAGAACTCTGCGGTGCCAGCTAGTTCCTTCTGGAAAACGTCTCAAATTCGCTCGACCTTTCTGGCAACTCGGACGTGTCACGCGCAAGGTCGTTTGTGAAATGTTCGGGAAGGCTGACTCAAGCCGTCTCATGCAGCTGGCTCCAAGGTCGTTCTGCAATGCTGTCGCACGGGACCTTGAGTCATATTTCTGGGGCGACGGCCTAGCCCCAGGATCGTTACAATAAATAAATATATTGTGTTAATATGTAAGATGTAACAGATGTAATAGATGTAATCTATTTTTTTTTTGTAAGGGATAGAAAAACAATAAATAAACATTAAAAAAATAAATAAAGCTTTGTCTTGATAAACAGCTGCAAGTTTTTGACAATTTGTGTTTTATATCTAGCCCGTTTGTATTTATTCTCTGTACAATGACAATATTTTTTTATTTGTTTATCTATATATCTCCACATAAGTTAAGGATATATCTGAAAATCTGCTCAATTTTTTAATTTTCAAATTTTTGTCATGTTTGACACTTGTTTAAAGTTGCTAGTTATCATACTGATACCATACGAATAAATGTAGCATTATATTGCAAGTAGAGGGCTGTGGAAAGTTCTTCTCTTTCAAACCCGTTCTAACGAATCAATTGTTTGTTTGGTTTACTTGTCAATTTGTTGACTTCTTGTGCAAATTTGGTATCAAAATTTTGTTGGTTGCTAATTTCCAATGCCCAGACGAAAATTAACATTTGTCGAAACAAATAGAGCAATTGGTTTGCTACAGGGTGGTCAACGACAAAGTGACGTAGCAACTTTTTTCAAGTTAGCCAAAGTGTAATTTCTAGACTTTTTAACCGTTTTCAAGAAACTGGATCTGTTGAAGAAAGACCTAGAATTGGGCGCCCATCAATAACTACCCCTGCTGAAGACCGATATATCACCATTTTTGCATGCCGAGAACCTTTGAGCACATGTCGAATGTTGAGTAGGAGGCTCGCCGAAGCCACAGGAACAGCAATATCAGCTGAAACTGTCAGAAGACGTTTATGGGATGTCAATTTACGTTCTAGACGACTTTTAAGAGGTGTACCATTGACTCGCGAACATAGGCAACAAAGATTAGAATGGGCAAGAGAGCGTGTCAATTGGACAGAAGAGTGGAAGTTGGTACTGTTCACTGATGAATCGAGATATGGTCGTTTTTCGAATAGTTGTCGAATGCGTGTCTGGACACAACCTTTGGTGCCAAGACACCGGCGATCAGTACAAGAAGTTCACCCTTTCAGAGGAGGCACTGTTTGTGTATGGGGAAGCATTTCTTATGATGGCCGTACCGACTTGTTGGTTATTCCGGAAAACATAAATTCAGAAGTACTTGAATCAGGTGATCAACAACATTGTGCTAGAGTTTCATGCTGCTGTGGGTCCTGGTTTCCTTTTTTTGGACGATAACGGTCGTCCACACCGATCCATGGCAGTTATGGATGCAATTGAAACCAATGGAATTCCTCATTTAGCTTTACCTGCTCTATCGCCTGATTTAAATCCGATAGAGCACGCTTGGGATCAGTTGCAGAGAGCTTTGGATCATCATAATCCCCAATCACAAACAACGGAACAATTGAGAAATTTGCTTCCACAATTCTGGCAACAGATTCCGCAAGAAAACTTTAATAATCTCATAAGCAGCATGCAAAAACGTTGCCAAGCTGCCATTGAAGCCCACGGAGGACACTTGTTATTGCTGAAAGGGAAATTAAGAAGAAATATGTGTTCATTTTCTTTTTTTTTTTATTAATTTGAAATTAAGTTATTAGTCACTTTCACCTAATTTTCATTTTTTCGTCTTTTCGTTAAAACTTTTTTTTTAAATTTGTAAACTTTTATAATAAAAAACAAGCATTTAAAAACTAAATAGCTTAAAATCGTCTTTGAAAAATGTTTTTTCTTTTGAAAAATCTTTCCATAATATCCCTAACTTATGTGGAGCAGTATATATAAATCAATCGCCATGTGTTAGTAATGCAAAAACTTGAGAACGACTTGACCGATTTGGATGCTTTTTTTTGTTTTGCTTGGTTACTCCAGAGGTGGTTTATCAAAAAAGAAAATTCGGAAAAATCCAAAAGGAAAGCCGGAAAATATCGAAAGTGTGTTTTTCTATACACTGAACGACTTTCTATTTGCAATCATACTTATGATTCTGTGCTTAATGGTTTGAAGGGTTTTCCCCATCATGTCATAATCCAAAACGTTTGCCGGGTCAGCTAGTTAAAAATAAAACAAAGTTATATCTAAATTTTTGGTCTATTTTACCCTAAAACTTGTCTTTATGTTATTGTCTATTTTAGGCTATGAAGCTTTTTTCAAGAATTTTTTGGCCTAAATCGAACATTTTTGTGGTTTAATTAAGTAGCCTATTTTGTCAATTTTTACGGCCTAAAATCTGCTCCCTCATATGCCCAACTAAAGTACTTTTATCTGCAGTTTTGTATGCACAGAGAGTGCAAATATAAGGTTTTTCCCCTGTATGAGTTCTGATATGTCTAACTGAATCACCTTTCCGTGTTGTTTTAAAATCACATACAGAGCAAATATAAGGTTATTTGTCTGTATGAGTCCTCACATGTCTAACTAAATGACTTTTGTCCGATGTTTTAAAATTACATACAGAGCAAATATAAGGTTTTTCGCCTGTATGAGTTCTCATATGTGTTACTAAACTATTTTTCCGTGTTGTTTTAATATCACATACAGGGCAGATATAAGGTTTTTCGCCTGTATAATAATAATAATAATAATAATCCATTTATTGGGTTCTAAATAAGTAGGTACAAACATTGTATATAAGTGAAGATAAAATAAAACAAAACCCAAAGGGAACACAATCATCTTACTTGCTAAAAACAAGCAGGTGTTCTTCCCTGCGCCCCTAACTTAAAACTAACTACATCTAAATGTCGCAAATGTCGAAGCCAACGCCAGCGGACAGGCACCAGGTTGCCATAACTATTAAGAAAATTTGAACTGAAGCGATTTTATATTTGTGATGCTTGATAAGATAGTAGATATTTTCGAAGTTGAGATTTAAAACAAAAAGGTGATAGTATTTTGAATTTGAGAGGTAATTGATTATATTGTTTGTAGATGTTATATGAAAATGAGTGTTTAAAAATTTCATATTTATGTAGCGGAGGTGTAAGCAAACCACGATAACGGACATTCAAATTGTGTACATGAGTTCTGAAGCTTAATCTTTCGAACAGATATTCTGGATGTTTGGTGATTATAATTTTGTGAAAAATGCACAATGAATGTTACTTTCTCCTGTTATTCATATTTAGTCAGTTAGCATATGATAGAGTATGAGAAATATGATCACGTCGTCTAATACCGTAAATAAACCTAAGACATGCATTTTGTACTTTTTGTATTCTATTAACATCCAAATTATCAAGACAAGAACCGTAGACTACATCACAATAATTGAAGGTCGATAATATGAGGGAATCACAGAGCATTAATTTTAATTTTTTATTTAAAATAGTTTTACTGCTTAAAGGATTTTGAGTTTTGCAAAAGCGCCTTGGATTAATTTGTTTATATGTTCCTTAAATCTTAAATTACTATCTAATATTAGTCCCAAATTTCTGGCAGAATTAATAACAGGAATCAGCACGTCATCCATGTAAATTTTAATTCGATCCAAGGCATTAGTTCTGGATTTAACTTTTCCAAAAAGCAGACAAGCAGATTTAGTCGCATTTATTTTTTAAACAATGGTGAGTCCTCACATGTGTAATTAAATGACTTTTATGCGACGTTTTGAAATCACATACAGAGCAAATATAAGGCTTTTCGCCTGTATGAGTCCTCATATGTGTAACTAAATTATTTTTCTGCGATGTTTTAAAATCACATACAGAGCAAATGTAAGGCTTTTCGCCTGTATGAGTTCTGAAATGTGTAACTAAACTATTTTTCCGTGCTGTTTTGAAATCACATACAGAGCAAATATAAGGTTTTTCACCTGTATGAGTCCTCATATGTGTAACTAAACTATTTTTATGTGTTGTTTTGAAATCACATACAGAGCAAATATAAGGCTCGTCAGATGTATGAGTCCTCATATGCCTAACTAAAGCACTTTTATCTGCGGTTTTGTATGCACAGACAATGCAAATATAAGGCTTTTCTCCTGTATGAGTCCTCACATGTCTAACTAAATCACCTTTCCGTGTTGTTTTGAAATCACATACAGAGCAAATATAAGGTTTTTCGCCTGTATGAGTCCTCATATGTGTAACTAAATTATGTTTCTGTGTTGTTTTGAAATCACATACCGAGCAAATATTAGGTTTTTTGCCTGTATGAATCCTCACATGTGTATCTAAATTATGTTTCTGTGTTGTTTTGAAATCACATACAGAGCAAATATAAGGTTTTTCGCCTGTATGAGTCCTCACATGTCTAACTAAATGACTTTTGTCTGTTGTTTTATAATTACATACAGAGCAAATATAAGGCTTGTCAGATGTATGAGTCCTCATATGCCTAACTAAAGCACTTTTATCTGCGGTTTTGTATGCACAGACAGTGCAAATATAAGGCTTTTCTCCTGTATGAGTCCTCACATGTCTAACTAAATCACCTTTCCGTGTTGTTTTGAAATCACATACAGAGCAAATATAAGATTTTTTGCCTGTATGAGTCTTAATATGTGTAGTTAAACTGGTACTTTCAATGTTTTCTTGTTTAATGTATAACTTATCAAAGTTTTCATTACTATCTGTGTTCTGCGATATGCATGATGTAATTGGTGTAGGACTATGATATTTACTATCCATAGGTTCTGATTTGATGTCCATTATAGTTGTTTAAACGTCACAGTTTCTGTTAGTGATAGATGATCCAATGGAATTTAAATATCTTCATACCTGTAACAAAGGAGAATGTCATTAACCTACGATACATTGAGTATTGTACAGTAAATTATTTATTTTAATGCAAATTTTAACTCTTCTATGTTTCATTTTGTGTTATTTTGCTATTAAAACGAAATTCCGGTTACAAATTGACCTCAAATGACAAACAAATCAAAGTTAGCCCAGATGGTTGAGCCCCATTTTATAATTACTTGTGCGCAGAAAAACTACATATACAAACTATTATCAGAGGTTCTCACAAAAACCAGATCTGGTATTATAAGTACCGGATGGCCATAAATATCTGAGATCCCGGTAGCCATGGAATTAGCTACTTATAAATGTATGTTAGCATTATATTTCAATTATTATAAGTAAAGCTGATAATTATATGCATTCAAATGTACGAAAATATGCGCATATATATGCATACATTTTGTTGAGTATATGCACCCAAAGTTATAATATATGCACATAATATGCTCTAATTTTTTTGAAAATAACTAGGTGTTTTCTAAATAATGTAAAAATTTTAATTATTTTGTATAAGAATATTTATTTTTCGAATTTTTATTCAAAGACGTCATTCATTTTAACGCTTGACTATATAAACATGGACTACCAACGCCAACTTTACGTTGTAAGCAACGTGAAATGGATTCTATGTTGGTTGATTCCTTATACATTGTTTCTCCAGGAAAAGTGGGGTTGCTGGCCATTTAGGTTTATATAGTCAAAGATTTTAACAGAGGCTTCCCCTTTGCTCTGCTTATTTCGATACGCGCACTGCATTTCAGCTGCAGGAAGTAAAAGTATATATCTCAGTTGCACATAAAAATTTTATTAATAATTTAAAGAAATAGTAAATTTTACAAAAAAATCTCAAAAAGTTCATACATTACAAATTATTGCTAAATATAACCAAATATGCCGGCAAAGCAATTATACAAAATATGCATTTGCATATAATATCAGCTTTAATTATAAGTAAAGCTGATAATTATATGCACTCAAATGTACGAAAATATGCGCATATACATACATACATACATTATCAGCTCCTCATCTACCGACAGGTGTAGAGGTATATGCGCATATATATGCATATATTTTGTTGAGTATATACACCCAAAGTTATAATATATGCACATAATATGCTCCTCATATTATTTTGAAAATAGGTAGGAGTATTCCAAATAATGTAAACATTTTAATTATTTTGTATAAGTTTATTTAATTCCCTAATATTTATTCAAAGACGACATTCGTTTTAATGTTTGGCCATATAAACATGGACTGCCAACGCCAACTTCACGTTGTAATCAACATAAAAATGAGATTTCCCCTAACCCCGCCAGACTATTATTCACCCAACACTCTTGAAGTGGATTCTATATTGTCTGATTCTTTATACATTGCTTCTATGGGAAAAGTGGGGGTTGCTGGCAGTGTATGTTCATATAGTCAAAGATTTTAATAGGGACTCTCCCTTTCCTCTGCTTATTTCGATATGCGCACTGCACTCCAGCGGCAGAAAGTGAAAGTATATATCTCAATTGCACACAAACATTTAATTAATAAATTTCATGAAATAGTAAATTTAACAAAAAATCTTTAAAAGTTCATACATTACAAATTATTGCTAAATATAACCAAATATGCAAAATCCAGAAAGTATGCTCAAAAACGTATAAATATGCAAAGTGAAACTTGGCATAAACAATTTGTTTTCACATAATTAGTATACATATGCGAAAAGTTTAGCCGGTTTATCAATTATACAAAATATGCATTTGCCATATAATATCAGCTTTAATTATAAGTATTGGTATGAAATGTAATAAAATGCAAATAAGAGGAGGAGAATGTGCCCCGGATTTTGCAGGTTAGCCTACGACTCGATTATAAAAATCTCCTGTTCTAACTTCAATACTTATTGCAATCTGTAATCATTTTTGACAGATAGGAATTTTAGTTGTGATGACATTAATGACATTTAGTTTAGTTGGAACCATCACTTTAATAAAGCGGTGTTGATTCCAAAGGTAATGTGATATCAGATATTTATGGCCACCCGGTAGTTAGTACAAGCGAGAGGTTTGGCAATAGAAATTTATGAACGTATTATGGCATTATTATTGTAAAAAAAAATGACCAACGATTGCACATAACAGTCATTAGCTGCAGAAAAATACTACTTTCTGGTAAAAAAAATTATATTGGTGAAAGACTTAGAGAATGTATTAAATTTAGTCGTAATAAAAAAGCCAGAAAGTGTAAAGTACATAAAAATATGATAGCTGCAATAAAATAACAAAATAAAAATTAAATTACAATTAAGATAGGTTTAAAGCAAATTCTATTATATTAAGTGACACAATGGATAACATAGGGATGGGACCAAACATGATAAAGTATGTAGAAGAAGTTGTATACTTACGGAAATATACCGTGTGAATAATGTAATACTATACATTGGCAACTTTATTTTGGCATTAATCAATTTACTCATGCTAGTAACAATTGGTGGTTATGAAATTACAATGAAATAATCCAGTTTCAATTAATTTCTATAATCACTGTGCCATTATTTTGTTTACAAACACCATGGTAACATTAAATGTAGTCTTACATTATTCTCGCTGTATATCATTTAACAACAACATGAAAAAAGAAATCAATAGACGCATTGATTAAGGGTGGAAATGCTTCTGGAACTTAAAACACATTTTTAAAGCAAAATTGCCAGTGCGGATTAAACAAAAAGTGTTCAATAGTTGTGTTATTGCGAATCTGACTTATGGTGCACAAACATGATCTCTAAATTATTATTATTATTATTATTAATGCCTTTATTATTTTTTTCTTTAACTACAAAAAAAAACATTTAGTTATACATATCTGAGGCGAAGTTTAGCTTAGGCTTCTCTTCCACTCAACCCCTTTTCGCGCAATATTTGTGACATACAGAATTATTAGTAGAAGTGAATTGAATATAATTATAACATTTTTTTTTAAAAATCAACAAAAAAAGACACCAGTTCCTTCGACAGAAGTAAAAAAAAACAGAACAAAATGGCTGTTGTAACTGCAGATAGAAGATTACGCATTCAGACAGGATGTAACGTGCTTTGACGGAGTTTCATTTTCAGTAACTTACTTTTAAAATGTTTAATATCAGAAGATTTGAGATCTAAGGGTAGCGAATTATATTTGTTAACAATTTGGTATGTAAACGACCGCTTAAACATCTCGGTACGATAAATAGGTGGGGTCAATAATCCCTTAAATCTCAAATATAAAGTATGAACATCTGTACGATGAATAATTTTGTTGTAGAGATAGTTCGGCTTTTTATTTAAAATAATTTTGTGATATAAACATACAGCATGCAGCAACCTGCGATTGGACATATTTAACCAACGAATATCAAGCAGTTTGTGAGAGATATGGTCGAACTTACGTATTCCAAATATTAACCTTAAGCAGGTATACTGTAGCCTTTGAATTTTTTCAGAGTCAGCGTAAGATAAACAAGGACCATATACAGAGTCACAATAATTAAGTTGAGATAGAACTAATGATTCACATAAAACTTTTCGGAGTTCCCGACTTAAGATAGACCGATTTTGATAGAGCAATCGTAGGGCGTTAAAATCACTGCTGATACATTTATTAATGTGTGACGAAAATCGTAACTCTTCATCAATAATTAAGCCCAAGTTTTTTGTTTCTCGAACTAATTTAAGATCAGTACCGTCAACATTAATTTTCATTTGAGATTCTATAAACACTCCGTCCATTTTTTTACAAAATAACATTAATTTCGATTTGCTAGGATTTAGTATTAATGCATGTAACCTTGCAATACCTAAAAGAGATTTTAAGTCTTCGTTTATTTCCTCACAACTTTTATGAATACCACAGGAATAGAAATGTTTATATACCTGCGTATCATCAGCATATAAATGAGGAGAGGAATATTTAAAACAACAGACAAAGCATGATGTATATAAAGAAAAGAGTAACGGCCCTAAGATCGAGCCTTGAGGTACTCCTACTGTGACATCTACAAATTCGGAGATGTTATTTTTGTAAAAAACTGCTTGGCATCTGTTAGTCAGGTAATCAGACAAGAGTGAAATTGCATTCGGTTCTAAACCAAAATGAGAGAGAATATATAGTAACACGGAATGATTGATTGTATCAAATGCCTTAGAAAAATCGAGTAAAACTAGAATAGTTGCCATTCCACGATCAAGTGCCCTGAAGATGTCATCAGTTATTGTAAGAAGAGCACTATTGCAGCTATAACCCGTTCTAAAACCCGATTGAACCTCCGGTAGGATATTATTTAATTCAATATATTCACGTAATTGCGTATCCATGATTTTTTCGATAATTTTTGAAAAAGCTGGTAATATGCTAATAGGACGCAAGTCTTTGAAATCTTTTGGTGTATTTACTTTGGGAATTGGCATAATATGAGCTTTTTTCCAAGTGGTAGGAAAAACAGAATTAGAAAAGCAAAAATTTATGATATGACTTAAAAAGGGTAATATAAATGGGACCCATAACTTTATCATATCTATATTGATTCCGTCAGATCCCATAGCTTTAGTGTTTATTGAATTAATTACTTTTAAAATGTCAATTTCATCAACCGGCGAAAATTTAAAGTAATTTTGCAGATCTGGATTCAAATCTTCATAAAACGGGGTGATATTATCAATTTGTGTTTTTAGCTTAGGTACTGATTTAATGAAATAATTATTAATTTGGTTGCAGTCGGACAGATGACTTAGAAGTTCAATGAGTTTTCTATTTTTTCCAATATTTAAAAGGCGCTGTTTCATTAGCAGTTTTAAATTCTGAGTGATCCAAGGCGCCGGAGGTTTTGATATACACTTAGTAATTAACGGAGCATGGATTCAAAAAGTTGTAAAATGTTGTAAGTTAATATAGTCTGTTTTTTTGCTTTATGATTCAGAGCAGGCTTTGCATTTGCATTTTTGTAACAGTGTAGGTAGTTAGTGACAAAGGAAAAAACACTAGTTATGTCAAAAACCATTAGAACTGTCAATGTGTTAACTTATAAGCACTATTATACCTAATAAGAGCTAAAATTACTGAACCATTGACATTAAATAAGGTATTGCTTTATTTTAAGTACGTTTATTTAAGCGTGATTGATATCTAAGAAACAGAAACGTCATAAAATTTCTAGACATCTATCTTTTATGTACTAATGTAAAAATAAATATATTATTAATAATTTGCTGATGATTTTTGTTTGTAGAACTGTGTTGTACAAGTTATTATTTATGCTACACATATAACAGGCATTTCAAAATAAAGAGATAATACCAAATACTCTGGTAGAACCATTTTCAGAGATATAATTTACCAGAATTTATATGGATACACTTCAGAATAATCATCCAGAATCTGATTCAGAAGAGGAATAACTGTTTTTCAACCTTGCCTAAAAATGTCACCATTGATACACTTATGATAGCCCCTGTCATTATTGCCAGAGTCCAACAGTAAGTCACATCCTGGTAAAGTTTCATCCAAAAACATGAATATACATTTTTCACTATAATTTCGAAATTGTAAATATTTCCTTTAAAAGGCAATCCGCCGAAATGACATGACTCTTCTCACACAATTTTCTTCCATTCACAATTTTGTATTTATATCCCATATTTGTTAATGTGTAGTATAATTTTAAACGACTCCCAGTATAATTCAGTTCCTCCCTTGCACACAGCAATAAATTATCGAAAGTAAAAAATTCCAAATTTTCTTCTTAATATCTTCCCTGAAACTCTGTTCCTCCCAAGTTAGAAATTCCTTTTCTTTATTCATATTATCATTCGGTTATTGCTGGAGTTGTAATTTTGCTTCGTTTCGATTTCTGTGTTGCATTCGAAATCTAGCATTATAAGAAATTGTTAGAAATGTTATATCTGTTTAATTCTTAATACTTACATCGAAGGTTTGACCAATTCTTCCAAAGATGGCTGTTTTACTTAAGTTACCATTGATATCTTTTATATTAGTAGAACGGCGTTTTATAGCCTCTTTGGTTTTACTATTACCTAATACTGCTTTTTCGTGGCATTTTATTAAGATTTGCTGAAGTGTCAACTTGACAATCCTGGCGACCTGCATTTTGACATTAGTTATATTTTGTAAGTAAACTGTTGTACACTGCTAAAATAAGTTAAATGCAAAGCCTGCTCTGAATCATAAAGCAAAAAAATAGACTATAGTTGCACCTTTGAATCTACGTCTGCCTGGTCATATATATTACGCCAAGGAATGGAACGTAGATCCACAAAAAACTGTTCATAATCGACATCGCGGAGTGATCTGTAGGTTTTGTAGAATTGTGTCGGACGTGACACTTCCCAAGGGATTCTGCAGAATACTAGATCGTGGTCAGACAATTTTCTCTCAATAGTCATTACTCCGGCATCTGTAAAACTTATTGTTTCTTTGACGAATATTAAATCGATTAAACTTAGATGATGCGTAGAATCTTCAATAACTTGCTTTAATTCAAAATTTTCACTCATTGACATTAAATCGCAGGTTGCTTTATCTGCATTTAAGTAATCTATGTTAAAATCCCCTAACAAGACTATCTGATCATAAGAGATATTAATTTCAGTAAGGATATTGCATAGTTCTGATATGAATTCACCGTAATATTTTTTATGTGGGTTATAAACAACCCCTACAACTAAAGATTTTTGCTTAAATTTTACATTTATCCACAAATGTTCTATTAAGTTATTTGTTTTTATTAAATTAAAATTATAACAAGCCCTAATGTAGATACCAACACCGCCGCCACGTGTTAGCCTATCTGAACGAGCAAAATTGTAACCTGCAATCTTTACAATGTCACTTGATAAATAAGGTTTTAGCCATGTTTCTGAAACAGCAATGATATCGAAATCGGAGGAAAGGATTAAATCACTAAATTCAACTATTTTAGCGGATACAGATCGGATGTTTAAATGAGCCAGTTTAAGACTACTGTTGGACATGGTGTAATAATAATAATGAAATATGAGGAAACTAATTAAAAAAAAATAATTAAGTTTGATTGATTTAGAGGAAAAAACAAATGAAGGGTGAGTCAAATGAAGATGAAGCGGTATATGCTTGGAATAAAACTTCTGGACAAAATACCACTTGAAGAAATCAGGAGTCGGACAGGCGTACGAGATGCTGTGAGTACTAGTAGGCTACTAAAATGGAACTGGGCAGGGCATGTAATGAGGCTGCAAGAAGATTGTTGGACAATCAGGACTTCCTGCTGAAGACCAGGAGAGGAAAGTGAAAAAGGGGAAGACCAGTACGCAGGTGGGAGGAAGAACTAATAGAAGCGGGAAGTGAACAGTGGATGAATGTAACGACAAATAAGCAGAATTGGAGAAATATGGGGGCGGCCTTTGCTGGAAATCGAGATTTTTAGGCTGATTATTATTATTATTATTATTATTATAAAAAAAGTGAATAGTTGGACCAACTATTCACTTTAAAACGGGTGACTGAGAAAACAAGGAGGAAAGGAATCGTAGTTCACATGCTCTTTGTCGACTTTCAACAAGCATACGATAGCTTGCACAGAGCAAAATTGGTACAAACAATGCAAAATTTAGAGTTTCCCAAACATCTAACGGAACTGGTAATTATGACACTAAAGAACCTTGGAACCAGGTACGAGTACAAGGAACAACATCTGACGGTACAAGCGGGAAGTGAACAGTGCATGAATCTAACGACGAATAAGCAGAATTGGAGGAATATGGGGGAGGCCTTTGCTGGAAATCGAGATTTTTAGGCTGATTATTATTATTATTATTATTATAAAGAAATGAAATAGATTTCCGACTCTTTCATTCAATTTTAGGAGACGACTTGTAGCACCACCTATAGTAGCTGCGCATCAATCAAGCACCAATACATTTTTAATATTGTTTATCTACTTTGCGTTCGTACTGAGGCTATTACGATACTCGTTTGCGTATCGTAATAGACAAAAAGCGATGCTGTAATAAAAATACTAAAAACGGAGCAATTAATTTTTTTAAAGTTGGCAGACATAGTTACTTCGCTCCCTGTACATATCGAACTGTCAATAGCCACCTTTATTGCACCGCACAAATGTTACCAACTACCGTGAAATTTTGAAATTTTATTTTTTGTTTCAAAAAGTGGCAAAATACTGTGTGATACCTCGTTTCTAAGGCATTATGTCGGTTTGCTCGTCGTACCCTAAACCCGTGCGTGCTACAAAATGGTTCTTATATAAAACTCGTATCATAATACACTAATAGGTCCCTGTAAAATTGTCGCTGAATTGAGTGTGGGTAATTTGAAATACGTTAATGTTTATTTTAAATGGATGAAAATTCTTTTATCTAAAACTGTCAAATAATATGCACATTATGTTTCCAACTCTAAATACAAAAATCTCGTGTGACACACGCACACAACTTCCTTTTACAGTGATCTTATAATTAGCCAAAAATTTGATTTTAAATTTTTAAGCATTTGTCAAAAATTTTCAAAAATTACAAATTCTACTAAAACGGTGAAAAATAGAGCGTTAGTTGAAGAGACAAATTTTTTCTAGAACTCCAAGCCGAATTCAAAAATTTAATAATATACCGGGTGTTCTATTTAAAATAGGAGTTAATAAAAGAAATGGGAAAAAAACAAAAGAATTCCATTTTAGAAGTATTTAACTAGAAAATCACCTATCTCACATCAATACACATTAAAAATGTAATAACAATGTGAAGTTTGCAAAAATAGTTAGAGCCGTTTTTGAAAAAATCGAAAAAAACTGAAAAATCACAAGAGTAAACACCTACTTCCGGTTATGCGATTTTCTTCAAAGGCTTGCTGTCGCATCTACATAGTACATAAAACTTATGTATTAAGTTTCAATGCCATACCTCTTTTCGTTTTTGAGATATTCTGTTCACAGACAGACACACACACAGACAGACCAATAAAAAAAAATGTTAAAAAATGTTTTTTTGGGTTCAAGGGACTCTAAAACGTGAAGATCTGTTGAAAACTCAATTTTGAATTTTTGGGGTGAATCCAATACTTCCTTTATTGTAAAGGAAGTAAAAAGCGGCCCATATTCCACTAGTGTAATATGAAATTTCATATTCCACAGGCAGTTTTTTTAATTAATAGGCTACATTATCAACGAATTACATTAATGTCAAGTTAATAATAGTAGATTATGTTATTAGGAGTAAAAGTGATACTTTATATGGCAAAGCTGAAAAGTCACTTTTACTCCGAATAACATATACTATTTTATCCGCAAACGTATTCAGATAAATTTCATTGATATAAATTTAAAAAAAAAAGGATGCATCGCCCGGGAATCGAACCCGGGCCACCCGCGTGACAGGCGAACACTCTACTCCTGTGCCAACCTCGGTTGCTTAAATAACACGCTACTATAATGATATATGAACATACTAAATCACCCGAGCTAATAGCACACGGCCACAGCAGCTGTCACACCATAACCCACGGCGACAGATGCTCCGCTCCGCTGCTTAAAGGACTTAATTAAATTAAAACTTTTTCGTACTCTTTTTGAAAATAAAAACTGGCCTACGATCTAAGTCTAAAAATTTGCAAAATTTTAAGCCATCATACAATTTAAACGGTCCAGTATCTTCGGAGGAGATAGCGAACAAACATAGAAAGAAAGAAAGAGAGCAACGATTTTATGTAATTAGGCACATAAAGTATGCAAAAGTTGCTATTTTATCTGCTTAATCACACAAAGTGACACTTTTACCTTGTCAATAAAGACACATAAGTTGTTACTTTTATGACGTTTGCGGATAAAAGTGCTTTGTTTTGTTGAAACGACTGAGTTCGTGCAAACTTGAATACTGAAAACAGTGAAAATGATATACAACGTACGTCTCCAAAGATTCGAGAAGCGGCAAGAGCATACATTGAAATATAAGTCGTCCACTTTATGGAGCCATTACTCAATGCTGAAAAGCATCTGTAACATTAAACATAACATTGACATAGAACCTTATGCAAGAGTATAAGCTGTTCACGATCTTTTTGGGTCAGGTGAGGCTATGACCATCTAGTAATTTTGTTGGCAGAACCTCTGTTGCAACTAAATTCCCTCATGGAAATTGACACTTTTTGTGTTAGGTTAGGTTGTTTTCAGTTTAAGGTTATATTTTCTGAATAGGTACATTGTTGCCGGATATTCTCTAGTCTCCACATCGACCCGCGTTCTTTTAAATTTGGTCTGTTCTTTTTAAATTGGAAGTAGCATCGTTTAATGAAAATGTTTTGTTGTAACAAAATTATTTTGGGCATTTTTACTTTTCCTTTGACGGAAATTAAAATTATTTTTACACATTTGATAAATCATTTATTTTCTTACGAATATTAAAATAATAAATCTGGCAATGTGGTGGCAAGAAAATGTCGAATAGACACTGACAGAAAAAAAAGTTGCATCCGCTACATCATCGAATCAGTTAGTCCAACATGAAAAGAAAAAATCATAGCCAATTCTGTCCCAAAAAGGTCGTGAACGGCTTATATGTGCGTTATTAAAACGACAATCTGAAGGTTATCAGCCAAAAAAATCTGAAGCATTTACTGGAGAGGAAATTTACAGATTTATTAACGAAGCGCCTGATGTTAAATATCTGGCAACAAAGGCAAAACATTCATAGATTATAATCATTAAATATCTAACCTCAATTTTTAAGGTTGCAATAATAATGGCAGTAATGGGAGCTTGCTGTGTAAACGATCTCTACGCAATGAAATGTGAACATTTAAAATTTTACGAGAGTTGTATACAAGTATTTGCTCCGCATACTAAGACCAAAGCTCCACACAACTTTTCAATAACTGACAATTTTTATAACATTGTTAAAAATACGCAAATATTTGACCACCGAATGCACCGTCAAATTCCTTCTTCCATAATTTTCAAAACGAAAAGTGAACCCAGCAAATAACTGGTATCAAGTTCGAAGGGAGCAATAGGAAGGAAATAGCAACGTTTCTGGGGATCAAAAATCCAATAAGCCAGGACAGAAAAATTACGTCGATCGGTAGCGACCGTTCAACATTTCCAATGCATTTACTTGAATGCACCTATTCTGACAATGTCGAACGGTCACGATCGATAGCAATCGATATCGACCGTTCAGCACGAAATTCAATTCGACTGGAAAACTTTGTTGGTGGACGATGGTTGGCGCTTGCGTAGTTCAGTGCAAGTTGCACAGGACGATACTCATTGCACACTAAACTGCATAAGTACGTGACTACATAACCTCAAAGTTTGTTTTTGTTTTTTAAATTTCAAAAGTGTGACTTTGAGTACTATAAAAACTAAAATACTACAAAATTTTGAGGTTATGTGTATTTACACGAGAACAATGACGCTCATGGATGCTGGATGCCGAACGACTCTGTCAGATGTTCACTTACATTTCAAGCGATTACGGACGATCGTAACTGTTCGATTGCGAATGCTTTCTAGCCTGTCAGAGTCCTGCCTAAGATACACGGGACACTGTTTGCGCAGGTCGTCTGCCACACTATGTACCGATGGAGGTGTGACTATGACCGCTTTGAAACGCCATGGGGGATAGAAATCAGCCTCCGTAGCGGAACGCTACATTGCCGATTCTAAAAGAATAAAATGGAGACAGCTACAAAACCTTTCAAGCAAATCAATTCATTCGTTTACTAATTTGTGTGCTGCTACTAGTGCTGGTTATTAAACTTATTAATAAAAAAAGCCGTTACCTAGTCATCAAAACCTATATAGTTTGTAGATAAAATATTGTATCTGACTGGCAGATGACGATTATTACACTCGGATAATTACAATACAAGCCCTGCGTAACACAGCCCGGCTGCTCCATCAAAAAACACAGTACCTATCCACCATTTTTTGTGAAATTGAGCTGAATGTTCATATGTAGATACTGTGTTGCCCTGCATCTTTCTAGCTAATCAGATTTGAGCTATCTATACTGGTTACCTATTTACAGCTACCCATAAACACAGTATCTACATGAATTTCTTCTGTTCTCCAATTCAAAACACAGCAAGTCATTATAATGTTCAAAAGAACCAAAGAAAACACAGTATCTGGTAGTTACTGTGTTTTAGAAAAAACATTTAGAGCAAACTTTTTGTCAAAATTCTGTGTATAACACAGTGAGATACTGTGTTTTGTTGCAGACATGCTCACTCAACGTACCTACATAACCTTAATTTCTGAGTGTTTGTTATTGGTGTGCAGGGCGGTAATTCATAGATTTTGGTTATTTTTATTATTTTTGTATTTGTTTAAGTTGTCCAGCATATCTTTTTGATAAAAAAAAATCGTGTAGCTATCGTAAAAAAAAATAAAACTGTTCTTGTAGATACTGTGTAGAAAATTAATTTAATCCTCACTTCCGCCCACCCATTGGATTTCAAAACACAGTACCTACATTTTACCATGAAACTTTAGGGTTGCAAGATTTTTGGTCAGACAGTAAAAATTATACCTTAATACAGACTGCAAATATCCGGAATTTAACTTTGGGAATGCATGCAGAGTGTGGGGCCATCCATCTAAAGTTTTTCCTTGTTTCCCACAATTTTACTCATTATCACATATTGTGTTATTCGATGGAGCAGCCGAGCCTAAATTATATGCTTATTAAATAAAATACTATATTTTAAATTGTTATTGTTATTTACATGTTAGTTTAACACTAGTGTTTGTACAACAAAACATAATAACATTAAAAATTTAAAATAAAGTTTCAAAACCTTCGGTTATACAGAATTTGATGATAAATATAAATACTTATACACTGTTATTTATTATTGGTAGTTTGCTACCAACCTACGTCACTGTTCTTAAACAAACTTATAAAATGTAAAAATGAATTTAAAAACAATTTATGTAGGTACTACATACCTAGTAACAAGTAGCAAAGTACATGTATTTCAGCAACAAGCAAATCTAAAACGTTATTTTGTTAATCATTATACAATATAATTTATAATCTGTTTCCCAAATATTAAGAAGTCACTTATAAGCTGGTACCCTGTATCGGATAGGATAATGGTAGCAAAATTCAGCACAAGAGCTAGAAACTTATCCATAATTCAGTGCTATGCTCCAACTAACACCTCACCACAAGAAGCAAAAGATAATTTCTACCAACGACTAACAAACACTCTAATGAAGATAAGTAATGCTGACATACAAATCCTCATGCGTGACCTAAATGCTAAAGTCGGGAATACAACAGATGATAACGAGCCCAGTGTTGGGAAGCATGGAGTAGGCCGACGAAACGAAAATGGTGAGATGTTTGTAGAATTATGCTCAAATTTTGACCTAGTTATAGGAGGAACAGTCTTTCCACATAAAGATACCCATAAGACTACTTGGGTATCACCAGATGGAAGAACAAACAAGCAAATCGACCACATAGCATATAGCAGAAAATGGCGCAGTTCATTCCTGGATGTACAAAATCGACGAGGGGCAGATGCAGGAAGTGACCATCATCTCTTAACATGCACAATAAGAATCAAACTAGCTGCAGCGAAAAACAAATTTCTGCCAGCAAAACGTAAGAAATTTGCCCTTGACAAACTAAATAACCCAGCTGTTCACGACAAAATCAAAGAAGTAATTAACAACGACGCAGAGCTAATTCAAATCAGAAATGAACCAGTAGACTGGCGCTGGATTAAAGTTACAGACTTCCTGTTACAGAAAACTGAAACTATACTAGGAATAAAAGATAAGAATAGAAAACCATGGATATCCGATAACACGTGGAACCTAATCTCACAGAGGCGGAAAAGCAAAGCGAGTATCAACAACTTCCAGTCAGATCCCAATCAAACAGCTCTAATGGCGGAATACAACAAACTAAACAGAGCAGTGAAAAGAAGCGCCAGATCTGACAAAAGAAAGTGGTACGACGATACTGCTAGTAGAGCAGAATTAGCTGCAGAACGAAATAACGTTAAAGAACTCTACCAAATTACAAAACGGCTAGCTAACAAAGGACAGGCGACTAACAACCACATTAGAGATAAAGAAGGTAATCTACTTACCACAGAAGAGGAACAAATTACTAGGTGGGAGGAATACTATCGCGAAATCTTGGGAAGAGAACCAGAACAAGAAGACCAAGTTAGACACGAAGAACCCCGTCACATTAGAATAAATGTAGATATTCCCAACAAAAAAGAAATAAAAAACTGTATTATGCAGCTTAATTCAGGGAAGGCGGCAGGTATTGACAATTTGCCACCTGAAATTCTTAAAATTGACCCAGATCTTATTGCCGACCTACTGTATCCTATTATTAGGAATGTTTGGGAAACGGAACAAATTCCCGATGAATGGAAAGACGGGCTGATCATAAAGCTACCAAAAAATGGTAATCTCAGTTAAAGTCCTGCATCGGGTCGGGTACTCGCGGGTTACCCGCATTGCGAGTCGGGTTGCGGGTAGGATTTATATCAATATTGCGGGTAGCGGGTCGGGTGCGGATTTGAAACTGCGGGTCGCGGGTCGGGTATAATTTCATTTCTTCAACATAAATTTTGCGTGTGTATAAAAACATTATACTTAATAATAATTTGACCGCAGAAGTGTGAAAATTACTTTTTTTATTGTGTATACATTCTATCTGAAGCAAGTTGCTGGTCTAATATTCGAATTTGGGGTCAAGTGCGGCTTAAACGTGCAAAACTTGCGGGTCGCGGGTCGGGTGCGGGTTTGAAACGGCGGGTGGCGGGTATAAAAATTTGAAAATAGCGGTTCGCAGGTCGGGTGCGTGTTTAAAATATCAGAAATTGCGGTTCGCGGGTCGGGTGCGGGTCCTATATATTGGACCCGTGCAAGTCTCTAATACAAACTGGAGCACCTTGGAATTAGAGGTAAACTTTTAAACTGGATAATATCGTTCCTCAGCAAGCGAACATTCCGGGTTCGTATTGGTACTAGTCTGTCCGATTCTTATGAAGTATTAAGTGGAGTACCCCAAGGCTCTGTTTTGGGACCACTCCTGTTCACCCTATATATTGCAGACCTGAAGCACTGTATCCGTTCATCATCAAGTTTTTTTGCTGATGATACAAAGTTTTACAGCAATCCACTGGACAAGGAAAATACATTACAGGAAGATTTGGAACAAGTTCTGGATTGGACAAAAACTTGGCTTCTCAACTTAAACTCAACAAAATGCACAGTGATCCATATAGGAAAGGCTAACCCGAAAAACGTATACATGTTAGATGGTGCGCAGCTAAAACCAGTTGAATCTCAAAGACACCTGGGAATAGAAATTACAAGCGATTTGAAATGGGAATGTCATATTTCCAGCATAGTTAAAAAGGCGAACACCACTCTATACCTTATTAAGAAAGCGTTTGGTTCTATTAATTCAGATACATTTCTAAAGCTGTATAAAACATATGTGCGACCAATCTTAGAATTTGGGTTCCAGATATGGTCACCCTGCTTCAACAAGGATATTTCTCTCTTAGAACGTGTTCAACGAAGAGCCACTAAAATGCCAATGGGTTTTAGGAGATTGACGTACCAAGAAAGACTACAACGTTTACACTTAACAACTCTTGAATCACGTGGGAAAAGGGGTGACCTAATAGAAACCTTCAAAATTCTCGCAATGGACTACTACACTTGTGGAAATGACTTAAGAGTGATATATGAGCCAACTATAGTAAACCATCTTCGTGGGCACCACTTAAAGTTAAGGAAGGGACGATATTCCTTAAATCCGAGGAAGAACTTTATTAGTAATCGCGTTGTGGAAGACTGGAACAATTAACTCTACCACTATTGATCACTTCAAGAATAAAATAGATAGCTAATGTTAACTACAGTTTTAATTGCCAGTGCTAAATAATAGTGAGTGTCAGTTGCCGCCATATAATTTTGTTTTTTCCATTTTGTACCTACTATATAAAAATGTTTTATTTTCCGTCATATATATCTTGTGCCATTTGAATCAATTTTATTTATTAATTTAATCTTTTGCCATTCTAATTTCAAACACACTATATAAATGTGTTTTTTTGTGTTATCTCTTAGATATTTTTTGTCAATTAGAATAATCTCATTTTTATTTTATTTGTGATATTATCTTGTATTTAATTTTAGTTTACGGTGATATTGTTTAAAACATGCCTACTTTGTACCTTTTGTTGAAAGAAGACGTCAACAGCTTAATGCTGCCTGTCTTCTAGCAAGAATAATAATAATAATAATAATAATACATTGTGGGTTACAAACGCAGTGTGTAGTTTTTCAGAAAGTTCTCATACAGGATGTACACTTATTTATATCAAAAAAGGATACAAGTATAAAAAATCTGTAAATATTAACAATAACAGAAATGTTTGGATTTCTGGTACCAAAGTAGACGAGTTACGAACAATTCGTCTACAAATATTGATTTCTGGATTACAAATAACAAACACATTAAACATGAAGTAAGGCCAACACCTAAAATAACAGATCACTCAATCATTACACTAGATTTTAGAAATAATTATAGACAGCACAATCAAACAAAAATCTTATGAAATCATAAAGCCATGAGTATAACAGGATATCAATTTAGGTTCATGGATATGACATGGACAACAGACTGCAAAAATGTGAATATTTTAAGGCTGGTTTATACAGCTTTCTTAGCCCTAGTCTTAGTATTAGTCCTAACTTAGCACTAGTCGTAAGACGAAAAACAGGTGTTTATACAGACATATTTCGCATGCGCAAATGTGTGTGTAAAATCGCGCCTTTTATAAATTCATTTAACCTTAAATGCAAAAAATCCGTTACGTATTCCATTTCTTGTTGTAGTTGGTTCTGTTAATAAGTTGTAAAAACGTTTAAAATGGGAAAAATTTCGCCTTTGAAGAGACGGAAACTTTTACTTGCAGTGTATGGAAAGCTAGGTGCTGCTGCTCATTTACAAAAAGTGGTTGATAAACAGCATATAAGTGTATTTGTGTGCAATTTCGAATGAATAATAAACTTTCCAAATATTAAATGCGGCTAGCCTTATGGCATTCAAGGAAGAATGTGAAGTTTACCTCTATTATCATAATCCAGACGCCTCAGTACTTCTCTAATTACTTTTGAAGATTATAGATCAAAATGATGCACTTTTAACAATTATTGTTGCTCTTCAAAAATATTCTGTGTATAGAACCATTCAAATTTTGCCGCCTTATCGGCTACTACTATTGATGCTATTGATGTGAGATAGGTGATTTTCCAGTTGAATACTTCTAAAATGGGTTTCTTTTGTTTTTTTTTCAATTTTTTTTATTAACTCCTATTTTAAAAAGAACACCCCGTATATTAGTACATTTTTGAATTCAGCTTAAAATTCTAGAGAAAATTTGTCTCTTGAACTAACACTCTATTTGTACCGTTTTTGTAAAATTTTTAATTTTTTAAAATTTTTGACAAATGCTTAAAATTTAAAATCAAATTTTTGGCCAATTATAAGATCACTGTAAAAGGAAGTTGTGTGCGTGTATCACACCAGATTTTTATTTATCAATTCACATTTATTATTAAATTGGCGTTAGATGAAGTGGTTCATCTTTTGGGGTCCATAATGTACTTTAATTTTACAGAATATTTTAAAATTTGAAACGGCATTTATTATACCTCATAAATAAAGTAATAAATAAATTCATAATATATATATAATAAATAAAAATAAAATCATGGCGACAATCATAAAGGTAGAAAGTACTGTTGATATTTGTAACTTCAGTTGCAGATTTTATCCTTGATTCTGATTGAAGTATAATTAATTTTATTCCAATAACACTATTAGGTGAGTAAAAGTTAGCTTAGCTTTATAAATATTACAAATTTGATAAATACCCAGTTTTTAGGGATTTACCCAAGGCAGGGGTAAATATCCAGGTAAATACCCATTTATAAATACCCTACCCACTGGGTATTTACCCAACCTACATTACTAGGTGTAACATATCAACTCCAAAGGAAACCATATATGACGTGCCACAAGAGACTGTGTTGGGGCCTACACTTTTCATATTGTATATTAATGACATTGTAAAAACTATTGATAAGTGTGACATTCAGTTGTTTGCAGACGATGCCTTAATATATGTAGTGGGTGTTAAAATAGCAGAAATAATTCAAACATTAAAAAACTGGATAAATCATCTATATGGTTAAACAACTGTAGTGGAGCCATAAATCGCAATAACTCGTTGTCAACAGTTAGCGTAAGAATTCCAAAGAAAGGAAGCTCGACTATAAAATAAACAGTGCCTGTCCGAAATGAATATTTGTGAAATGCAAGCAGTTAGCTTAAGTACCATTAGAAAACTTTCTAGCAAACGGATGCACGCAGTTAAAAAAGTGATTTGTGCGCGGAATTCAATGGAGAGAAATTATTCAACGTCCCTCGAACTAAAAGGGTTTCTTAAAATACACTTTCCTAAATCAGAAGCGAAAGTGAAGTCACAATACACAACTGCAGCTGTAAAAATCTAGTGAATTTCAAGTGTGTCATAAACTCATAAAACCCAACCGTTGCGTCCCAAGTGAAAGTAAACGCATCCTCCGTTTTGTGAATACAATACCATTGTTGTCACTAAAATAGAAAATCCTTTTTGTATATTGTGTAAATTATGTAACATGGGTATATAAACCAGAGCGATGGGGTTGAACAGATCATTGCGTACTAGGTCTTAGCCCAACAACCACTCTGGTCGTCTGGCACATGTTGGGTCAGATTCCCACATGTTTATTATTAATCTCATACATACTGAAGCATTCATTTTGGGATGTTTCAGGAACTAAGTGTCAGATCCACAAACGTTCACATGTATGCTGAGTAAAAAGACCTATTCGATCCACACTTGTAATAGCATAGTAGCAAATCCGTAACCAGTTAATTTATGTCTGTAATCCGTTGCGTAAATAAAGAATATTAAAAGTGGTGGAGTTATTCGTGTGTGTAATTTCTAACAAACACCGTAACCAACCCACTTTATTGGTGACCCCAGACAAGAAACACAACGGGCACCAACTTTATTGGTGACCCCTGATAACGAATATCAGCAGTGTTTTCGCCGGGTATACCCACCTTATTGGTGACCCCGGACTAAGAACATCGTAAATTAAACTAAATTGGTGATTAAAAACTCGCGTTCGCGACCGGGTAATCGGTAAACAGTGAATTAAAATTAAGTGAAGTCCGCTACGACATTTCACGATGGAAACAGAAGGCAACATATCTGTCACTACCAACAGCGAATCAACAACCAGTTCAATCGACAGAACTAACATCAGAGTACCTCCATTTTGGCCAACAAAACCTGCACTGTGGTTCGTACAGCTAGAAGGACAGTTTGCCCTCAACAACGTTACGCGAGATACCACCAAATATTATTACGTAAGTGCTAATCTAGACAATAAATATGCCCAAGAAGTCGAAGACATCCTCACCAACCCGCCACGTCAAGACATGTACGAGACGCTCAAACAGGCTCTAATTAAGCGCCTATCCACTTCTCGCGAGCAGAAGATAAAACAACTTCTAGAGCACGAGGAAATAGGCGATCGCACACCGTCCCAATTTTTGAGGCATCTCACGAATTTAGCAGACGGCGAGGTACCAGAGAACTTCATACGTACATTATGGATCGGGCGACTTCCAGATAGCATGCAGGCTATCCTGATGACGCAAGCAAGCAGCAATCTCCAAGCTGTGTCCACCTTGGCAGACAAAATTGCCGAAATCACCCCCAGGACGTTCCAGGTGGCATCCACTGTTTCCCGCGGCGACGACGAGAAAATCAATCAGCTGTGCAAGCAAGTTGCTGACTTATCCCAGCAAGTTGCACGGATGAGCCGGGAAAAACAGCCGCGAAGCAATAGCACACAACGGTACCGTTCCAGGTCGCAATCTTCGTCGCGAATCTGTTGGTACCACCGCCGATTTAAAGACAATGCAACGAAATGCACTCAACCGTGCCACTACCAAAAAAACGATCAGGGGAGTTCGTAAACGCGGCACATGACTCCTTGTCTAACAATCGCCGCCTTTTTCTAACGGACGTGTCAACTAAATGGCTTTTCCTGATTGACACAGGGGCGGATTTGTGTGTATTGCCGAGAACATTTATAAAAGGACCGCGTGCGCGTACCGAGTACGAACTTAGCGCGGTAAACAACTCGGTAATTAGTACATATGGACATATAGTGTTAAACTTAGATTTTAAGCTGAGGCGAACATTTTCGTGGAAATTTGTCGTCGCAGACATCGACAAGCCGATAATAGGTGCAGACTTTCTCAGCCACTTCGGTCTACTTGTTGATATTAGAAACAAGCGCCTAATAGACAATGTAACCCAGCTGAAAGCAATCGGTGTAGTGCGGGAGTGTGTATCGCCACAAATAAAAACAATTTCCGGCGACTCGGCTTTCCATAAGCTTCTAGCAAAGTTCCCGGACATCGCGCGTCCGTCAGTTCTGCCTAAGAAAATAAAACATGCCACTACACATCGAATAATTACGTCAGCTGGACCTCCTGTCACGTGCAGGCCTAGAAGACTCCCACCGGATAGGTTACATGCAGCTAAGAAAGAGTTCCAGTTTATGCTCGATCAAGGAATAGCTCGCCCATCCAAAAGTAATTGGTCTGCAGCCCTTCATCTAGCGCCCAAGAAAGACAATGGATGGCGTCCTTGCGGAGATTATAGAGCACTAAACGCGAGAACTCTGGCGGACTGCTATCCTGTGCCACACATCGAGGATTTCGCGCACAATCTTTTTGGTTGCAAGATCTTCTCAACAATCGATCTGGTAAGAGCCTTCAACCAAATCCCAGTCCACAGCGACGATATCTGCAAGACAGCAATTACAACTCCATTCGGAATGTACGAATTTCCATTTATGAGTTTTGGTTTAAAGAATGCTGCCCAGACGTTCCAGCGTTTTATAGATGAGGTTACCAGAGGACTCGACTTTTGCTACGCATTCATTGACGACCTACTGGTAGCTTCCACATCAGAGGAACAGCACCTGGAGCACCTCAGCCAACTCTTCAGCAGGCTCAGCGAGTATGGAGTACTGATCAACTCGGCAAAATGCAACCTTGGCAAGCCCAGCGTCAACTTCCTTGGGTACTCCATTTCACAAGAAGGAATTAAACCCCCAGAAGACCGAATCGAGGCTATTAAGCAAGTGCCCAAGCCAAGACAATTAAAGAGCTGCGCCGTTTCTTAGGAATGCTGAACTTCTACAGAAGGTTCCTTCCTAACGCAGCAGAAGTCTTGACTCCGATGAATAAACACCTGCAAGGGCCCAAAGTAAAGCCAAAAACGGAAATCCAATGGAACCCAGAGTCGGAAGAAGCTTTCTCTCGCTCCAAAACAATACTAGCAAACGCTACCCTCCTGGCGCATCCAGCACCTGCAGTTCCAACATCAGTCATGGTTGATGCATCTGATGTCGCCATGGGAGCTGTGCTACAACAGCATGTGGACGGAGCATGGCAGCCCTTAGCGTTCTTCTCCAAAAAGCTAAACGCTGCCCAGAAGAAATACAGCGCCTACGATCGAGAGCTACTGGCAGCTTATTCGGCTGTGAAGCGCTTCCGCTACTTTGTAGAAGGCCAAAAGTTCACGCTCTACACCGACCACAAGCCATTAATATACGCGTTTCAACAAAAGCCAGAACGCGCCTCGCCCAGACAATTCCGTCACCTGGACTTTATTGGACAGTTCACGACGGATATTCGTCATGGCGCTGGAAGCGACAACATTCCCGCGGATACATTATCACGTGTGTCTGTTGCAGGTTGTTCAGCAGCTTTTCCAGGCAGCCCAATTAACTACAAAGCGCTGGAAAAAGCGCAAGAATCGGATGCCGAGCTGAAGACATTCCTACACCCTGAGGCCGTGCTAGACTTGAAGAAGGTCTACTTCCCGGATCAGGATGCGGATGTCTACTGCGATTCGACTACGGGGACACTACGCCCTTTTGTCACGAAGCAGTTCCGACGCCCGCTGTTCGACGCCCTCCACAACCTCTCTCACCCCGGAATTCGAGCCACGACGCAGCTCGTCTCCTCCAGGTTTGTATGGCCTTCCATACGCAAGGACTGCAGCCTTTGGAGCAAGACGTGCATCCCATGTCAGCGCTCGAAGATCACCAGGCACGTAGCAGCACCAGTGGGAAACTTCTCCACGCCCTCCTCCAGGTTTGAGCACGTGCATCTCGACCTTGTTGGGCCACTTCCTTCATCGCTAGGCAATACGTACTGCCTGACATGCATCGATCGCTACTCCCGATGGCCTGAGGCCATACCAATCCCTGACATCACGGCTGAAACGGTGGCCAGAGCCTTCTTCAGTAGCTGGATAGCTAGATTTGGAGTGCCACTGCGGATCACAACGGACCGCGGCCGGCAGTTCACCTCCAATCTGTTCAAGGAATTAGCCAACCTTTTGGGATCGCAACACATGCACACGACAGCATACCATCCGGCAGCTAACGGCATGATAGAACGATTTCACCGCCAGCTAAAAGCCGCAATCGAGTGCCACACAGACACCAGGTGGACAGAACGCCTGCCAGCAGTTCTCCTGGGCATTCGCACAGCCATTAAGGAAGACCTCAACGCTACCTCAGCCGAGATGGTCTACGGCGAGAACATTCGACTACCAGGGGAATTTTTTACTGCTACGAAAGACGTACATGCAGCCGATTTCGTAAACCAGCTTAGAGAGCATTTTGACAAGGTACGCCCGACTGCAGCTCAGCACCATGGCCAGCGCAAAGCATTCGTCTTCAAAGATCTCGCGACTTCCACACATGTGTTCGTGAGAAACGATGCCACGCGCAAGCCGCTGCAAGCTGCTTACAATGGCCCATTCCCGGTGATCTCTAAAGCAGAAAAGACTTTCAGCGTCGAAATCCGTGGAAAGCCGGCTACGATATCAATCGACAGGCTAAAACCCGCCTATCTTGCAGCTGAGCCCAATCAGGAACAAGCTGCAACCAGCACCGCGGCGCACAAAGACGCCGATACAAACAAGCAGACGACAACCACCAGAAGTGGACGGCGAGTACATTTCCCCGGATTACTTCCGGGCAGCATAATCTCGTGGCTTAACCACTGGTAAGGGGGTCATGTAGTGGAGCCATAAATCGCAATAACTCGTTGTCAACAGTTAGCGTAAGAATTCCAAAGAAAGGAAGCTCGACTATAAAATAAACAGTGCCTGTCCGAAATGAATATTTGTGAAATGCAAGCAGTTAGCTTAAGTACCATTAGAAAACTTTCTAGCAAACGGATGCACGCAGTTAAAAAGTGATTTGTGCGCGGAATTCAATGGAGAGAAATTATTCAACGTCCCTCGAACTAAAAGGGTTTCTTAAAATACACTTTCCTAAATCAGAAGCGAAAGTGAAGTCACAATACACAACTGCAGCTGTAAAAATCTAGTGAATTTCAAGTGTGTCATAAACTCATAAAACCCAACCGTTGCGTCCCAAGTGAAAGTGAACGCATCCTCCGTTTTGTGAATACAATACCATTGTTGTCACTAAAATAGAAAATCCTTTTTGTATATTGTGTAAATTATGTAACATGGGTATATAAACCAGAGCGATGGGGTTGAACAGATCATTGCGTACTAGGTCTTAGCCCAACAACCACTCTGGTCGTCTGGCACATGTTGGGTCAGATTCCCACATGTTTATTATTAATCTCATACATACTGAAGCATTCATTTTGGGATGTTTCAGGAACTAAGTGTCAGATCCACAAACGTTCACATGTATGCTGAGTAAAAAGACCTATTCGATCCACACTTGTAATAGCATAGTAGCAAATCCGTAACCAGTTAATTTATGTCTGTAATCCGTTGCGTAAATAAAGAATATTAAAAGTGGTGGAGTTATTCGTGTGTGTAATTTCTAACAAACACCGTAACCAACCCACTTTACAACAACTCACTAGAACTAAACATAAGTAAAACAAAAACAATGATCATTGGGAATAAATATTACAAATTAGATTTTGAAGCAACTACAGATGTTAAAATTAATAATGAAACTATTGAGAGTGAAAGAATTTAAATATTTAGGTTGTGTCATAAATGAAAATTTATCCTTTTCTGGATATTTTAAATATGCACATTACTAAAAAGATTTCAAAAAAAGTTAATGTGTTAGACAGAACATAAAAAAATGTAAGTAGCTGGGCAAAATTAACAATATATAAAACAATCATTGCACATCTTTATTTTTGTTCAACATTATTGTTTCTAATGAATAGCACTGAAATAGATATTTTTAAAAAAGAACAAAATAAAGCTCTGACTCGTTTGATTGCCGCAAAACTTGGCTCACCGCCTCATTCTGGCAATCAAGCTCATTTCGTTAAAATGCTCATAATCAAACTTGTATCACTAATATCTATAAAGATATTCATCATCATAACACATGTTCTAGAAATATTTTGTATTTGGGCAAAGTCGCATTTAAAATGTAGGACGAATTTAATAGCTTTTGTTGCACTAAAGAAAGTTTTAAAAGCACGCTAGGGAGTGGCAGTAAGGAAAAGTTCCAAAAAATAAATTTTCAAATGGAAAGTCTCTGGAAAGGAAACGCACGCCTCTGGAAGACGTCCTAATTAATACGACGTTGTTGAAACGCAGTAAAAAAAATCCGGAAAGAATTAATGCTCTTCTGAGATTATATGTGAGAATTATTTACGCCACTGAAATAATTTTCAGCTGCCTGCAATCTGTGTTTCTTTTCAGGTTTAAGCTGTTGAGGCGTTGAGCGTCATAAAAATATAAATGTGGTAAATAACTCGATTAATTATTATTTCTTTGTCATTTTAAACTGGCATTATTATTATTATCTCTATAATAGCAACCATAAGTAACTGTTTATAATGTTTATATGCTAGCGAGTTAATTTTCTTCTTAAATCGTTAGTGAATTAATAGTAGATTGTTGTACAAGTTAAGAAAAGTGAGAGTTTTCCAGCGAATATAAAAGTTTTATGTGAGCATGGAAGAATCGGGGTTGGTACACGGAATGAGCGAGGACAAACACTCATTATTTTCCTCGAACACCATCAACTAAAAGTAATGAACTCTTTCTTCCATAAAAAAGAACATCGTAAGTGGACTTGGAAAAGCCCGGATGGACGAACCAAGAACGAAATTGACTTCATTATTTCTAATCTAAAGACATAGTAACTGACGTAACTGTAATTAATAAAATACAGTTAAGTGACCACCGGATGGTAAGGGCCAGAATAACCTTAAACACTAAATTAGAAAGAACGAAACTGGTCAGCAGGAAAAATGCAATAATCAGTAGTTATATCCCTAGTGCATTCTGTATATTCGAGTATTTCTCGAGAACGCGAAGCGTTCGAGAGAAATATTCGAATTATACAGAATGCACGCGGGGAATATTGCATGACTATTCCTCGAAGAAATGTCTTCCTTTGTATACCACACTATTCATTTTTAAAGAGTTTTCAGTTTTCTTTCTGAAATTTCTTGTGTACCTAGCTGGTTTGCTCTTCTTCCCGCAAATACTCGATATTGCACTTGTGCAAATACCCGGGTATTGCACTAGTGCAAAATATTTGCTGTATTCGACTCTGATTGGTTCAAATTTTGAAAATTGATTGATATGATTGGTTTATATTATCTGAGGGGAATAGTCAATTATAATACACTATACAAACACCAGGAGGAATACCATAATAAATTGGAGAATACTCTCAAGCATGACCCCATTGCAACCAAAATAGACATTAATAAAATGAATAATTACATTACGGACAAAATAAAAATAACGACAAAAAAGATATTAACAAAAATAGGTCACCCCGATAAAAACAACAAAATCTCAGAGACCACACGCAAGCTCATAAAAAGACGAAACCAGGAAAAGAGAAGTATGACAAATGAAGAATTAGAAGCAGTAAATAAAGAAATAAAAACAAACATAAAAAAAGATACAAAAGATTATAACGAAAGAGTAATTGGAGAAGTGATTGAACAAAACAAAGGGCCAAAAGTTTTCCGAACTCGAATCAAAGAAGGCACACCCAACATCATAAGTATAATGGATGACAAGGGCACGATATTGAGGGACAGAGATGAGATAATAAAGTACATTGAACTGTTCTATAGAAACCTGTACGAGTCCAAAGAAGCAGAACAACCCCCCAGCTCTGAAAACAAAAAAGCAACACTGAATAAACATATTACAGAAGACATACCTCCCATCAACACACAAGAAATAAACGCAACTCTAAAGCAGATGAAAAATAATAAAACTGCGGGCGTCGACGACATAACCATCGAAATGGTAAAGTTCGGTGGAGAAACGCTATTACAGTACCTAGTGCTCTTGTACAATCAGTGCATTGAGGGAGGAAAAACGCCCGAGGCATGGAAAAACTCAAGGGTAATTCTTATATACAAAAAAGGCGATATCAAAAATCTAAAATCTACCGTCCAATATCCTTGCTATCCCATCTAAATAAATTGCTTACAAGAATCCTGACAAACCGCATTGCTCAGAAATTAGAAGATTACCAAACGCCAGATCAAGCAGGATTCAGACAGGGATACAGCACTATGGACCATATACATACCATAAGACAAGTTATGGAAAAGGTACACGAGTACAACCAACCCCTGTACTTGGCGTTTATCGACTTTGAAAAGGCCTTTAACACAGTCGAGACTTGGGCAATAATCAACGCTCTAAAAAGATGTAGGATAGACTATAGGTATATAGCACTTATTAAGGACCTCTACGTAAACGCCAGTATTACTATTGAGACATTCACGAAAAGTCAACCAATACCAACAAAGAGAGGCATAAGACAAGGGGATACAATCTCCCCTAAACTGTTTACGATTGTTTTAGAGGATGTGTTCAAGAACCTGAACTGGTCAAAATTGGGTATCAATATCAACGGCGAATACCTCTCCAACCTGAAGTTTGCGGACGACATTGTCCTGCTCGCTACAAACATGCCAGACTTGGAAAAAATGATCAATGAGCTACGAATAGAATCTCAAAAAGTGGGCCTACGGATGAACATCGGAAAATCCAAAATAATGGCTAATCGAGACGATGCCACGCCAGTACAGTACGGGAACGCTACGGTGGAAATAACAGACGAATACATTTACTTGGGTCAAATTTTGACATTCAAAGAAGATACACAAGAGGCGGAAGTTAGCCGTCGAATCAGATTGGCGTGGGCAGCCTTCGGTAGGCTCAGGAGAGAGGTCTTCAGTTCAAAGTTTCCACAATACCTTAAATCGAGAGTCTTCAACCAGTGCATACTTCCAGTGCTCACTTATGGTGCAGAAACATGGTCAATCAAGAAATCAACAATGGAGAAAATGAAAACAACACAAAGAAAAATGGAAAGGGCAATGGTAGGAGTGACATTACGGGACAGGATATCTAACCAAAGGTTAAGAAACATAACAAAAGTAGTGGATGTAGCAGAACGCATAACAGGTTTAAAATGGCAATGGGCAGGTCACCTGATGAGAAGGCAGGACAATAGGTGGACTAAAAAGGCGACGGAGTGGCGACCGAGACAAGGGTACAGAAGCAAGGGCAGGCCCAGACAAAGATGGAAGGATGATATAGTGAAGGTAGCGGGGAAAGCTTGGACTAGACTAACTTTTGATCTCAGAATCTGGCGAGACAATGAGGAGGCGTATATCCAAAAATGGATCGATGAACGCTGAATATGATGATGATGATGATGGAAGAATC
>CALNHX010010341.1:0-41168 GCA_940337035.1 Agriotes lineatus | reverse complement strand
CTTTGGTGACCTTTGGTGACCTTTGGTGACCTTTGAGGTGACCTTTGGTGACCTTTGGGGTGACCTTTGGTGACCTTTGGGGTGACCTTTGGTGACCTTTGGGGTGACCTTTGGTGACCTTTGGTGACCTTTGGTGACCTTTGGGAAACTTTGGTGACCTTTGGGATGACCTTTGGTGACCTTTGGTGACCTTTGGGGTGACCTTTGGTGACCTTTGGGGACCTTTGGTGACTTTTGGGGTGACCTTTGGTGACCTTTGGTGACCTTTGGTGATCTTTGGGGTGACCTTTGGTGACCTTTGGTGACCTTTGGGGTGACCTTTGGTGACCTTTGGGGACCTTTGGTGACCTTTGGTGACTTTTGGGGTGACCTTTGGTGACCTTTGGTGACCTTTGGTGATCTTTGGGGTGACCTTTGGGGTGACCTTTGGTGACCTTTGCGGTGACCTTTGGTGACCTTTGGTGACCTTTGGTGACCTTTGGTGACCTTTGGTGACCTTTGGGATGACCTTTGGTGACCTTTGGTGACCTTTGGGGTGACCTTTGGTGACCTTTGGGGTGACCTTTGGTGACCTTTGGGGTGACCTTTGGTGACCTTTGGTGACCTTTGGTGACCTTTGGTGACTTTTGGGGTGACCTTTGGTGACCTTTGGTGACCTTTGGTGACCTTTGGGGTGACCTTTGGTGACCTTTGGTGAGCTTTGGGGTGACCTTTGAGGTGACCTTTGGTGACCTTTGAGGTGACCTTTGGTGACCTTTCTGGTGACCTTTGGTGACCTTGGGGTGACCTTTGGTGACCTTTGGGGTGACCTTTGGTGACCTTTGGTGACCTTTGGTGACCTTTGGTGACCTTTGAGGTGACCTTTGGTGACCTTTGGGGTGACCTTTGGTGACCTTTGGGGTGACCTTTGGTGACCTTTGGGGTGACCTTTGGTGACCTTTGGGGTGACCTTTGGTGACCTTTGGTGACCTTTGGTGACCTTTGGGGAACTTTGGTGACCTTTGGGATGACCTTTGGTGACCTTTGGTGACCTTTGGGGTGACCTTTGGTGACCTTTGGGGACCTTTGGTGACCTTTGGTGACTTTTGGGGTGACCTTTGGTGACCTTTGGTGACCTTTGGTGATCTTTGGGGTGACCTTTGGTGACCTTTGGTCACCTTTGGGGTGACCTTTGGTGACCTTTGAGGTGACCTTTGGTGACCTTTCTGGTGACCTTTGGTGACCTTTGGGGTGACCTTTGGTGACCTTTGGGGTGACCCTTGGTGACCTTTGGTGACCTTTGGTGACCTTTGGTAACCTTTGAGGTGACCTTTGGTGACCTTTGGGGTGACCTTTGGTGACCTTTGGGGTGACCTTTGGTGACCTTTGGGGTGACCTTTGGTGACCTTTGGTGACCTTTGGTGACCTTTGGTGACCTTTGGTGACCATTGGGATGACCTTTGGTGACCTTTGGTGACCTTTGGGGTGACCTTTGGTGACCTTTGGGGTGACCTTTGGTGACCTTTGGGATGACCTTTGGTGACCTTTGGTGACCTTTGATGACCTTTGGTGACTTTTGGGGTGACCTTTGGTGACCTTTGGTGACCTTTGGTGACCTTTGGTGACCTTTGGGGTGACCTTTGGTGATATTTGGTGACCTTTGGTGACCTTTGGGGTGACCTTTGGTGACCTTTGGGGTGACCTTTGGTGACGTTTGGTGAGCTTTGGGGGTGACCTTTGAGGTGACCTTTGGTGACCTTTGGGGTGACCTTTGGTGAACTTTGGGGTGACCTTTGGTGACCTTTGGGGTGATTTTTGGTGACCTTTGGTGACTTTTGGTGACCTTTGGGGTGACCTTTGGTGACCTTTGGTGACCTTTGGGGTGACCTTTAGTGACCTTTGAGGTGACCTTTAGTGACCTTTGGGGTGACCTTTGGTGACCTTTGGGGTGACCTTTGGTGAACTTTGGGGTGACCTTTGGTGACTTTTGGGGTGACCTTTGGTGACCTTTGGTGACCTTTGGGGTGACCTTTAGTGACCTTTGAGGTGACCTTTAGTGACCTTTGGGGTGACCTTTGGTGACCTTTGGGGTGACCTTTGGGGTGACCTTTGGTGACCTTTGGTGACCTTTGGTGACCTATGGGGTGACCTTTGGTGACCTTTGGTGACCTTTGGGGTGACCTTTGGTGACCTTTGGTGACTTTTGGGGTGACCTTTGGTGACCTTTGGGGTGACCTTTGGTGACCTTTGAGGTGACCTTTGGTGACCTTTGGGGTGACCTTTGGTGACCTTTGGGGTAACCCTTGGTGACCTTTGGGGTGACCTTTGGTGACCTTTGGTGACCTTTGGTGACCTTTGGGGTGACCTTTGGTGACCTTTGGGGTGACCTTTGGTGACCTTTGGGGTGACCTTTGGTGACCTTTGGTGACCTTTGGTGACCTTTGGGGGTGACCTTTGGTGACCTTTGGGGTGACCTTTGGTGACCTTTGGTGACCTCTGGGGTGATCTTTGGTGACCTTTGGTGACCTTTGGTGACCTTTGGTGACCTTTGGGGTGACCTCTGGTGACCTCTGGTGACCATTGGTGACCTTTGGTAACCTTTGGTGACCTTTGGGGTGACCTTTGGTGACCTTTGGTCACCTTTGGGGTGACCTTTGGTGACCTTTGAGGTGACCTTTGGTGACCTTTCTGGTGACCTTTGGTGACCTTTGGGGTGACCTTTGGTGACCTTTGGGGTGACCTTTGGTGACCTTTGGTGACCTTTGGTGACCTTTGAGGTGACCTTTGGTGACCTTTGGGGTGACCTTTGTTGACCTTTGGGGTGACCTTTGGTGACCTTTGGTGACCTTTGGTGACCTTTGGTGACCTTTGGTGACCTTTGGGATGACCTTTGGTGACCTTTGGTGACCTTTGGGGTGACCTTTGGTGACCTTTGGGGTGACCTTTGGTGACCTTTGGGGTGACCTTTGGTGACCTTTAGTGACCTTTGGTGACTTTTGGGGTGACCTTTGGTGACCTTTGGTGACCATTGGTGACATTTGGGGTGACCTTTGGTGATATTTGGTGAGCTTTGGTGACCTTTGGTGACCTTTGGGGTGACCTTTGGTGACCTTTGGGGTGACATTTGGTGACCTTTGGGGACCTTTGGTGACCTTTGGTGACCTTTGGGGTGACCTTTGGTGACCTTTGGGGTGACCTTTGGTGACCTTTGGTGAGCTTTGGGGTGACCTTTGAGGTGACCTTTGGTGACCTTTGGGGTGACCTTTGGTGAACTTTGGGGTGACCTTTGGTGACCTTTGGGGTGACCTTTGGTGACCTTTGGGGTGACCTTTGATGACCTTTGGGGTGACCTTTGGTGACCTTTGGTGACCTTTGGTGACCTTTGGTGACCTTTGGGATGACCTTTGGTGACCTTTGGTGACCTTTGGGGTGACCTTTGGTGACCTTTGGGGTGACCTTTGGTGACCTTTGGTGACCTTTGGGGTGACCTTTGGTGACCTTTGGTGACCTTTGGTGACTTTTGGGGTGACCTTTGGTGACCTTTGGTGACCTTTGGTGACCTTTGGTGACCTTTGGGGTGACCTTTGGTAATATTTGGTGACCTTTGGTGACCTTTGGGGTGACCTTTGGTGACCTTTGGGGTGACCTTTGGTGACCTTTGGTGAGCTTTGGGGTGACCTTTGGTGACCATTGGTGACATTTGGGGTGACCTTTGGTGATATTTGGTGAGCTTTGGTGACCTTTGGTGACCTTTGGGGTGACCTTTGGTGACCTTTGGGGTGACATTTGGTGACCTTTGGGGACCTTTGGTGACCTTTGGTGACCTTTGGGGTGACCTTTGGTGACCTTTGGGGTGACCTTTGGTGACCTTTGGTGAGCTTTGGGGTGACCTTTGAGGTGACCTTTGGTGACCTTTGGGGTGACCTTTGGTGAACTTTGGGGTGACCTTTGGTGACCTTTGGGGTGACCTTTGGTGACCTTTGGGGTGACCTTTGATGACCTTTGGGGTGACCTTTGGTGACCTTTGGTGACCTTTGGTGACCTTTGGTGACCTTTGGGATGACCTTTGGTGACCTTTGGTGACCTTTGGGGTGACCTTTGGTGACCTTTGGGGTGACCTTTGGTGACCTTTGGTGACCTTTGGGGTGACCTTTGGTGACCTTTGGTGACCTTTGGTGACTTTTGGGGTAACCTTTGGTGACCTTTGGTGACCTTTGGTGACCTTTGGTGACCTTTGGGGTGACCTTTGGTAATATTTGGTGACCTTTGGTGACCTTTGGGGTGACCTTTGGTGACCTTTGGGGTGACCTTTGGTGACCTTTGGTGAGCTTTGGGGTGACCTTTGGTGACCTTTGGGGTGACCTTTGGTGACCTTTGGTGACCTTTGGTGACCTTTGGTGACCTTTGGGGTGACCTTTGGTGACCTTTGGGGTGACCTTTGGTGACCTTTGGTGAGCTTTGGGGTGACCTTTGAGGTGACCTTTGGTGACCTTTGGGGTGACCTTTGGTGAACTTTGGGGTGACCTTTGGTGACCTTTGGGGTGACCTTTGGTGACCTTTGGTGACCTTTGGGGTGACCTTAGGTGACCTTTGGTGACCTTTGGGGTGACCTTTAATGACCTTTGAGGTGACCTTTGGTGACCTTTGGGGTGACCTTTGGTGACCTTTGGGGTGACCTTTGGTGACCTTTGGGGTGACCTTTGGTGACCTTTGGTGACCTTTGGTGACCTTTGGGGTGACCTTTGGTGACCTTTGGTGACCTTTGGGGTGACCTTTGGTGACCTTTGGGGTGACCTTTGGTGACCTTTGGGGTGACCTTTGGTGAAATTAGGGGTGACCTTTGGTGACCTTTGGTGACCTTTGGTGACCTTTGGGGTGACCTTTGGTGACCTTTGGGGTGACCTTTGGTGACCTTTGGGGTGACCTTTGGTGAACTTTGGTGACCTTTGGTGACCTTTGGGGTGACCTTTAGTGACCTTTGAGGTGACCTTTAGTGACCTTTGGGGTGACCTTTGGTGACCTTTAAGGTGACCTTTGGTGACCTTTGGGGTGACCTTTGGTGACCTTTGGGGTGACCTTTGGTGACCTTTGGTGACCTTTGGTGACCTTTGGGGTGACCTTTGGTGACCTTTGGTGACTTTTGGGGTGACCTTTGGTGACCTTTGGGGTGACCTTTGGTGACCTTTGGGGTGACCTTTGGTGAAATTTGGGGTGACCTTTGGTGACCTTTGGTGACCTTTGGTGACCTTTGGGGTGACCTTTGGTGACCTTTGGGGTGACCTTTGGTGACCTTTGGGGTGACCTTTGGTGACCTTTGGTGACCTTTGGTGACCTTTGGTGACCTTTGGGGTGACCTTTGGTGACCTTTGGTGACTTTTGGGGTAACCTTTGGTGACCTTTTGGGGTGACCTTTGGTGACCTTTGAGGTGACCTTTGGTGACCTTTGGGGTGACCTTTGGTGACCTTTGGGGTGACCCTTGGTTACCTTTGGGGTGACCTTTGGTGACCTTTGGTGACCTTTGGTGACCTTTGGTGACCTTTGGGGTGACCTTTGGTGACCTTTGGGGTGACCTTTGGTGACCTTTGGGGTGACCTTTGGTGACCTTTGGTGACCTTTGGGGGTGACCTTTGGTGACCTTTGGGATGACCTTTGGTGACCTTTGGTGACCTTTGGGGTGACCTTTGGTGACCTTTGGGGTGACCTTTGGTGACCTTTGGGATGACCTTTGGTGACCTTTGGTGACCTTTGGTGAGCTTTGGTGACCTTTGGTGACCTTTGGGGTGACCTTTGGTGACCTTTGGGGTGACCTTTGGTGACCTTTGGGGTGACCTTTGGTGACCTTTGGGGTGACCTTTGGTGACCTTTGAGGTGACCTTTGGTGACCTTTGGGGTGACCTTTGGTGACCTTTGGGGTGACCTTTGGTGACCTTTGGTGACCTCTGGGGTGATCTTTGGTGACCTTTGGTGACCTTTGGTGACCTTTGGGGTGACCTTTGGTGACCTTTGGTGACCTTTGGTGACCTTTGGTGACCTTTGGGGTGACCTTTGGTGACCTTTGGTCACCTTTGGGGTGACCTTTGGTGACCTTTGAGGTGACCTTTGGTGACCTTTCTGGTGACCTTTGGTGACCTTTGGGGTGACCTCTGGTGACCTTTGGGGTGACCCTTGGTGACCTTTGGTGACCTTTGGTGACCTTTGGTAACCTTTGAGGTGACCTTTGGTGACCTTTGGGGTGACCTTTGGTGACCTTTGGGGTGACCTTTGGTGACCTTTGGGGTGACCTTTGGTGACCTTTGGTGACCTTTGGTGACTTTTGGGGTGACCTTTGGTGACCTTTGGTGACCTTTGGTGACCTTTGGGGTGACCTTTGGTGATATTTGGTGACCTTTGGTGACCTTTGGGGTGACCTTTGGTGACCTTTGGGGTGACCATTGGTGACCTTTGGTGAGCTTTGGGGTGACCTTTGGTGACCTTTGGTGACCTTTGGTGACCTTTGGGGTGACCTATGGTGACCTTTGGGGTGACCTTTGGTGACCTTTGGTGACCTTTGGGGTGACCTTTGGTGACCTTTGGTGACCTTTGGGGTGACCTTTGGTGACCTTTGTAGACGTTTGGTGACCTTTGGGGTGACCTTTGGTGACCTTTGGTGTCCTTTGGTGACTTTTGGGGTGACCTTTGGTGACCTTTGGTGATCTTTGGGGTGACCTTTGGTGACCTTTGAGGTGACCTTTGGTGACCTTTGGGGTGACCTTTGGTGACCTTTGGGGTGACCTTTGGTGACCTTTGGGGTGACCTTTGGTGACCTTTGGTGACCTTTGGTGACCTTTGGTGACCTTTGAGGTGACCTTTGGTGACCTTTGGGGTGACCTTTGGTGACCTTTGGGGTGACCTTTGGTGACCTTTGGGGTGACCTTTGGTGACCTTTGGTGACCTTTGGTGACCTTTGGTGACCTTTGGTGACCTTTGGTGACCTTTGGTGACCTTTGGGGTAACCATTGGTGACCTTTGGGGTGACCTTTGGTGACCTTTGGTGACCTTTGGTGACCTTTGGGGTGACCTTTGGTGACCTTTGGGGTGACCTTTGGTGACCTTTGGTGACCTTTGGGGTGACCTTTGGTGACCTTTGCGGTGACCTTTGGTGACCTTTGGGGTGACCTTTGGTGACCTTTGGTGACCTTTGGTGACCTTTGGTGAAATTTGGGGTGACCTTTGGTGACCTTTGGTGACCTTTGGTGACCTTTGCTGACCTTTGGGGTGACCTTTGGTGACCTTTGGTGACCTTTGGAGACCTTTGGTGACCTTTGGTGACCTTTGGGGTGACCTTTGGTGACCTTTGGGGTGACCTTTGGTGACCTTTGGTGACCTTTGATGACCGTTGGGGTGACCTTTGGTGACCTTTGGGGTGACCTTTGGTGACCTTTGGTGAGCTTTGGGGTGACCTTTGGTGACCTTTGAGGTGACCTTTGGTGACCTTTGGGGTGACCTTTGGTGACCTTTGGGGTGACCTTTGGTGACCTTTGGTGAGCTTTGGTGAGCTTTGGTGACCTTTGGTGACCTTTGGGGTGACCTTTGGTGACCTTTGGTGACCTTTGGTGACCTTTGGGGTGACCTTTGGTGACTTTTGGGGTGACCTTTGGTGACCTTTGGGGTGACCTTTGGTGACCTTTGGTGACCTTTGGGGTGACCTTTGGTGAGCTTTGGTGACCTTTGGTGACCTTTGGTGACCTTTGGTGACCTTTGATGACCGTTGGGGTGACCTTTGGTGACCTTTGGGGTGACCTTTGGTGACCTTTGGTGAGCTTTGGGGTGACCTTTGGTGACCTTTGAGGTGACCTTTGGTGACCTTTGGGGTGACCTTTGGTGACCTTTGGGGTGACCTTTGGTGACCTTTGGTGAGCTTTGGTGAGCTTTGGTGACCTTTGGTGACCTTTGGGGTGACCTTTGGTGACCTTTGGTGACCTTTGGTGACCTTTGGGGTGACCTTTGGTGACTTTTGGGGTGACCTTTGGTGACCTTTGGGGTGACCTTTGGTGACCTTTGGTGACCTTTGGGGTGACCTTTGGTGAGCTTTGGTGACCTTTGGTGACCTTTGGTGACCTTTGGGGTGACCTTTGGTGACCTTTGGGGTGACCTTTGGTGACCTTTGGGGTGACCTTTGGTGACCTTTGAGGTGACCTTTGGTGACCTTTGGGGTGACCTTTGGCGACCTTTGGGGTGACCTTTGGTGACCTTTGGGGTGACCATTGGTGACCTTTGGTGACCTTTGGGGTGACCGTTGGTGACCTTTGGTGACCTTTGGTGACATTTGGTGACCTTTGGGGTGACCTTTGGTGACCTTTGGTGACCTTTGGTGACCTTTGGTAACCTTTGGGGTGACCTTTGGTGACCTTTGGTGACCTTTGGGGTGACCATTGGTGACCTTTGGTGACCTTTGGGGTGACCGTTGGTGACCTTTGGTGACCTTTGGTGACATTTGGTGACCTTTGGGGTGACCTTTGGTGACCTTTGGTGACCTTTGGTGACCTTTGGTGACCTTTGGGGTGACCTTTGGTGACCTTTGGGGTGACCTTTGGTGACCTTTGGTGACCTTTGGTGACCTTTGGGGTGACCTTTGGTAATATTTGGTGACCTTTGGTGACCTTTGGGGTGACCTTTGGTGACCTTTGGGGTGACCTTTGGTGACCTTTGGTGAGCTTTGGGGTGACCTTTGGTGACCTTTGGTAACCTTTGGTGACCTTTGGGGTGACCTATGGTGACCTTTGGGGTGACCTTTGGTGACCTTTGGTGACCTTTGGGGTGACCTTTGGTGACCTTTGGTGACCTTTGGGGTGACCTTTGGTGACCTTTGTACACGTTTGGTGACCTTTGGGGTGACCTTTGGTGACCTTTGGTGACCTTTGGTGACTTTTGGTGACTTTTGGGGTGACCTTTGGTGACCTTTGGTGACCTTTGGGGTGACCTTTGGTGACCTTTGAGGTGACCTTTGGTGACCTTTGGGGTGACCTTTGGTGACCTTTGGGGTGACCTTTGGTGACCTTTGGGGTGACCTTTGGTGACCTTTGGTGACCTTTGGTGACCTTTGGTGACCTTTGAGGTGACCTTTGGTGACCTTTGGGGTGACCTTTGGTGACCTTTGGGGTGACCTTTGGTGACCTTTGGGGTGACCTTTGGTGACCTTTGGTGACCTTTGGTGACCTTTGGTGACCTTTGGTGACCTTTGGTGACCTTTGGTGACCTTTGGGGTAACCATTGGTGACCTTTGGGGTGACCTTTGGTGACCTTTGGTGACCTTTGGTGACCTTTGGGGTGACCTTTGGTGACCTTTGGGGTGACCTTTGGTGACCTTTGGTGACCTTTGGGGTGACCTTTGGTGACCTTTGCGGTGACCTTTGGTGACCTTTGGGGTGACCTTTGGTGACCTTTGGTGACCTTTGGTGACCTTTGGTGACCTTTGGGGTGACCTTTGGTGACCTTTGGTGACCTTTGGTGACCTTTGCTGACCTTTGGGGTGACCTTTGGTGACCTTTGGTGACCTTTGGAGACCTTTGGTGACCTTTGGTGACCTTTGGGGTGACCTTTGGTGACCTTTGGGGTGACCTTTGGTGACCTTTGGTGACCTTTGATGACCGTTGGGGTGACCTTTGGTGACCTTTGGGGTGACCTTTGGTGACCTTTGGTGAGCTTTGGGGTGACCTTTGGTGACCTTTGAGGTGACCTTTGGTGACCTTTGGGGTGACCTTTGGTGACCTTTGGGGTGACCTTTGGTGACCTTTGGTGAGCTTTGGTGAGCTTTGGTGACCTTTGGTGACCTTTGGGGTGACCTTTGGTGACCTTTGGTGACCTTTGGTGACCTTTGGGGTGACCTTTGGTGACTTTTGGGGTGACCTTTGGTGACCTTTGGGGTGACCTTTGGTGACCTTTGGTGACCTTTGGGGTGACCTTTGGTGAGCTTTGGTGACCTTTGGTGACCTTTGGTGACCTTTGGGGTGACCTTTGGTGACCTTTGGGGTGACCTTTGGTGACCTTTGGGGTGAGCTTTGGTGACCTTTGGTGACCTTTGGTGACCTTTGGGGTGACCTTTGGTGACCTTTGGGGTGACCTTTGGTGACCTTTGGGGTGACCTTTGGTGACCTTTGAGGTGACCTTTGGTGACCTTTGGGGTGACCTTTGGCGACCTTTGGGGTGACCTTTGGTGACCTTTGGGGTGACCATTGGTGACCTTTGGTGACATTTGGGGTGACCGTTGGTGACCTTTGGTGACCTTTGGTGACATTTGGTGACCTTTGGGGTGATCTTTGGTGACCTTTGGTGACCTTTGGTGACCTTTGGTAACCTTTGGGGTGACCTTTGGTGACCTTTGGTGACCTTTGGGGTGACCTTTGGTGACCTTTGAGGTGACCTTTGGTGACCTTTGGGGTGACCTTTGGTGATTTTTGGGGTGACCTTTGGTGACCTTTGGTGACCTTTGGGATGACCTTTGGTGACCTTTGGTGACCTTTGGGGTGACCTTTGGTGACCTTTGGGGTGACCTTTGGTGATTTTTGGGGTGACCTTTGGTGACCTTTGGTGACCTTTGGTGACCTTTGGTGACCTTTGGGGTGACCTTTGGTGACCTTTGGGGTGACCTTTGGTGACCTTTGGTGACCTTTGGGGTGACCTTTGGTGACCTTTGGGGTGACCTTTGCTGACCTTTGGGGTGACCTTTGGTAACCTTTGGTGACCTTTGGTTACCTTTGGTGACCTTTGGTGACCTTTGGTGACATTTGGTGACCTTTGGGGTGACCTTTGGTGACCTTTGGTGACCTTTGGTGACCTTTGGTGACCTTTGGGGTGACCTTTGGGGACCTTTGGGGTGACCTTTGGTGACCTTTGGTGACCTTTGGTGACCTTTGGTGACCTTTGGGGTGTCCTTTGGTGACCTTTGGTGACCTTTGGTGACTTTTGGTGACCTTTGGGGTGACCTTTGGTGACCTTTGGTGAGCTTTGGTGACCTTTGGTGACCTTTGGAGTGACCTTTGGTGACCTTTGGGGTGACTTTTGGTGACCTTTGGTGACCTTTGGTGACCTTTGGTGACCTTTGGTGATCTTTGGGGTGACCTTTGGTGACCTTTGGGGTGACCTTTGGTGACCTTTGGGGTGACCTTTGGTGACCTTTGGTGACCTTTGGTGACCTTTGGTGACCTTTGAGGTGACCTTTGGTGACCTTTGGGGTGACCTTTGGTGACCTTTGGTGACCTTTGGTGACCTTTGGTAACCTTTGGGGTGACCTTTGGTGACCTTTGGTGACCTTTGGGGTGACCTTTGGTGACCTTTGGTAACTTTTGGTGACCTTTGGTGACCTTTGAGGTGACCTTTGGTGACCTTTGGGGTGACCTTTGGTGACCTTTGGTGACCTTTGGTGACCTTTGGGGTGACCTTTGGTTACCTTTGGTGACCTTTGGGGTGCCCTTTGGTGACCTTTGGGGTGACCTTTGGTGACCTTTGGGGTGACCTTTGGTGACCTTTGGTGACCTTTGGTGACCTTTGGTGACCTTTGGGGTGACCTTTGGTGACCTTTGGGGTGACCTTTGGTGACCTTTGGTGACCTTTGGGGTGACCTTTGGTGACCTTTGGGGTGTCCTTTGGTGACCTTTGGGGTGACCTTTGGTGACCTTTGGTGACCTTTGGGGTGACCTTTGGTGACCTTTGGTGACCTTTGGTGACCTTTGGTGACCTTTGGGGTGACTTTTTGGTGACCTTTGGTGACCTTTGGGGTGACCTTTGGTGACCTTTGGTGACCTTTGGTGACCTTTGGTGACCTTTGGGGTGACCTTTGGTGACCTTTGGTGACTTTTGGGGTGACTTTTGGTGACCTTTGGGGTGACCTTTGTTGACCTTTGGGGTGACCTTTGGTGACCTTTGGTGACCTTTGGGGTGACCTTTGGTGACCTTTGGTGGCCTTTGGTGACCTTTGGGGTGACCTTTGGTGACCTTTGGGGTGACCTTTGGTGACCTTTGGGGTGACCTTTGGTGACCTTTGGTGACCTTTGGTGACCTTTGGTGACCTTTGATGACCTTTGAGGTGACCTTTGGTGACCTTTGGGGTGACCTTTGGTGACCTTTGGTGACCTTTGGGGTGACCTTTGGTGACCTTTGGTGACCTTTGGGGTGACCTTTGGTGACCTTTGTAGACCTTTGGTGACCTTTGGGGTGACCTTTGGTGACCTTTGGTGACCTTTGGTGACCTTTGGTGACTTTTGGGGTGACCTTTGGTGACCTTTGGTGACCATTGGGGTGACCTTTGGTGACCTTTGAGGTGACCTTTGGTGACCTTTGGGGTGACCTTTGGTGACCTTTGGGGTGACCTTTGGTGACCTTTGGGGTGACCTTTTTTGACCTTTGGTGACCTTTGGTGACCTTTGGTGACCTTTGAGGTGACCTTTGGTGACCTTTGGGGTGACCTTTGGTGACCTTTGGGGTGACCTTTGGTGACCTTTGGGGTGACCTTTGGTGACCTTTGGTGACCTTTGGTGACCTTTGGTGACCTTTGGTGACCTTTGGTGACCTTTGGGGTAACCATTGGTGACCTTTGGGGTGACCTTTGGTGACCTTTGGTGACCTTTGGTGACCTTTGGGGTGACCTTTGGTGACCTTTGGGGTGACCTTTGGTGACCTTTGGTGACCTTTGGGGTGACCTTTGGTGACCTTTGCGGTGACCTTTGGTGACCTTTGGGGTGACCTTTGGTGACCTTTGGTGACCTTTGGTGACCTTTGGTGACCTTTGGGGTGACCTTTGGTGACCTTTGGTGACCTTTGGTGACCTTTGCTGACCTTTGGGGTGACCTTTGGTGACCTTTGGTGACCTTTGGAGACCTTTGGTGACCTTTGGTGACCTTTGGGGTGACCTTTGGTGACCTTTGGGGTGACCTTTGGTGACCTTTGGTGACCTTTGATGACCGTTGGGGTGACCTTTGGTGACCTGTGGGGTGACCTTTGGTGACCTTTGGTGAGCTTTGGGGTGACCTTTGGTGACCTTTGAGGTGACCTTTGGTGACCTTTGGGGTGACCTTTGGTGACCTTTGGGGTGACCTTTGGTGACCTTTGGTGAGCTTTGGTGAGTTTTGGTGACCTTTGGTGACCTTTGGGGTGACCTTTGGTGACCTTTGGTGACCTTTGGTGACCTTTGGGGTGACCTTTGGTGACTTTTGGGGTGACCTTTGGTGACCTTTGGGGTGACCTTTGGTGACCTTTGGTGACCTTTGGGGTGACCTTTGGTGAGCTTTGGTGACCTTTGGTGACCTTTGGTGACCTTTGGGGTGACCTTTGGTGACCTTTGGGGTGACCTTTGGTAACCTTTGGGGTGACCTTTGGTGACCTTTGAGGTGACCTTTGGTGACCTTTGGGGTGACCTTTGGCGACCTTTGGGGTGACCTTTGGTGACCTTTGGGGTGACCATTGGTGACCTTTGGTGACCTTTGGGGTGACCGTTGGTGACCTTTGGTGACCTTTGGTGACATTTGGTGACCTTTGGGGTGACCTTTGGTGACCTTTGGTGACCTTTGGTGACCTTTGGTAACCTTTGGGGTGACCTTTGGTGACCTTTGGTGACCTTTGGGGTGACCTTTGGTGACCTTTGAGGTGACCTTTGGTGACCTTTGGGGTGACCTTTGGTGACCTTTGGTGACCTTTGGGATGACCTTTGGTGACCTTTGGTGACCTTTGGGGTGACCTTTGGTGACCTTTGGGGTGACCTTTGGTGATTTTTGGGGTGACCTTTGGTGACCTTTGGTGACCTTTGGGATGACCTTTGGTGACCTTTGGTGACCTTTGGGGTGACCTTTGGTGACCTTTGGGGTGACCTTTGGTGATTTTTGGGGTGACCTTTGGTGACCTTTGGTGACCTTTGGTGACCTTTGGTGACCTTTGGGGTGACCTTTGGTGACCTTTGGGGTGACCTTTGGTGACCTTTGGTGACCTTTGGGGTGACCTTTGGTGACCTTTGGGGTGACCTTTGCTGAAATTTGGGGTGACCTTTGGTAACCTTTGGTGACCTTTGGTTACCTTTGGTGACCTTTGGTGACCTTTGGTGACCTTTGGTGACCTTTGGGGTGACCTTTGGTGACCTTTGGTGACCTTTGGTGACCTTTGGTGACCTTTGGGGTGACCTTTGGGGACCTTTGGGGTGACCTTTGGTGACCTTTGGTGACCTTTGGTGACCTTTGGTGACCTTTGGGGTGTCCTTTGGTGACCTTTGGTGACCTTTGGTGACCTTTGGTGACCTTTGGGGTGACCTTTGGTGACCTTTGGTGAGCTTTGGTGACCTTTGGTGACCTTTGGAGTGACCTTTGGTGACCTTTGGGGTGACTTTTGGTGACCTTTGGTGACCTTTGGTGACCTTTGGTGACCTTTGGTGATCTTTGGGGTGACCTTTGGTGACCTTTGGGGTGACCTTTGGTGACCTTTGGGGTGACCTTTGGTGACCTTTGGTGACCTTTGGTGACCTTTGGTGACCTTTGAGGTGACCTTTGGTGACCTTTGGGGTGACCTTTGGTGACCTTTGGTGACCTTTGGTGACCTTTGGTAACCTTTGGGGTGACCTTTGGTGACCTTTGGTGACCTTTGGGGTGACCTTTGGTGACCTTTGGTAACCTTTGGTGACCTTTGGTGACCTTTGAGGTGACCTTTGGTGACCTTTGGGGTGACCTTTGGTGACCTTTGGTGACCTTTGGTGACCTTTGGGGTGACCTTTTTTTACCTTTGGTGACCTTTGGGGTGACCTTTGGTGACCTTTGGGGTGACCTTTGGTGACCTTTGGGGTGACCTTTGGTGACCTTTGGTGACCTTTGGTGACCTTTGGTGACCTTTGGGGTGACCTTTGGTGACCTTTGGGGTGACCTTTGGTGACCTTTGGTGACCTTTGGGGTGACCTTTGGTGACCTTTGGGGTGTCCTTTGGTGACCTTTGGGGTGACCTTTGGTGACCTTTGGTGACCTTTGGGGTGACCTTTGGTGACCTTTGGTGACCTTTGGTGACCTTTGGTGACCTTTGGGGTGACTTTTTGGTGACCTTTGGTGACCTTTGGGGTGACCTTTGGTGACCTTTGGTGACCTTTGGTGACCTTTGGTGACCTTTGGGGTGACCTTTGGTGACCTTTGGTGACTTTTGGGGTGACTTTTGGTGACCTTTGGGGTGACCTTTGGTGACCTTTGGGGTGACCTTTGGTGACCTTTGGTGACCTTTGGGGTGACCTTTGGTGACATTTGGTGGCCTTTGGTGACCTTTGGGGTGACCTTTGGTGACCTTTGGGGTGACCTTTGGTGACCTTTGGGGTGACCTTTGGTGACCTTTGGGGTGACCTTTGGTGACCTTTGGTGACCTTTGGTGACCTTTGGTGACCTTTGATGACCTTTGAGGTGACCTTTGGTGACCTTTGGGGTGACCTTTGGTGACCTTTGGGGTGACCTTTGGTGACCTTTGGGGTGACCTTTGGTGACGTTTGGTGACCTTTGGTGACCTTTGGGGTGACCTTTGGTGACCTTTGGTGACCTTTGGTGACCTTTGGTGACCTTTGGGGTGACTTTTGGTGACCTTTGGGGTGACCTTTGGTGACCTTTGGTGACCTTTGGTGACCTTTGGGGTGACCTTTGGTGACCTTTGGGGTGACCTTTGGTGACCTTTGGTGACCTTTGGGGTGACTTTTGGTGACCTTTGGGGTGACCTTTGGTGACCTTTGGTGAGCTTTGGGGTGACCTTTGGTGACCTTTGAGGTGACCTTTGGTGACCTTTGGGGTGACCTTTGGTGACCTTTGGGGTGACCTTTGGTGACCTTTCGGGTGACCTTTGGTGACCTTTGGTGACCTTTGGTGACCTTTGGTGACCTTTGGGGTGACCTTTGGTGACCTTTGGTGACCTTTGGGGTGACCTTTGGTGACCTTTGGGGTGACCTTTGGTGACCTTTGGGGTGACGTTTGGTGACCTTTGGGGTGACCTTTGGTGACCTTTGGGGTGACCTTTGGTGACCTTTGGGGTGACCTTTGGTGACCTTTGGTGACCTTTGGTGACCTTTGGTGACCTTTGGGGTGACCTTTGGTGACCTTTGGTGACCTTTGGGGTGACCTTTGGTGACCTTTGGGGTGACCTTTGGTGACCTTTGGTGACCTTTGGTGACCTTTGGTGACCTTTGGTGACCTTTGGGGTGACCTTTGGTGACCTTTGGTGACCTTTGGGGTGACCTTTGGTGACCTTTGGGGTGACCTTTGGTGACCTTTGGGGTGACCTTTGGTGACCTTTGGTGGCCTTTGGGGCGACCTTTGGTGACCTTTGAGGTGACCTTTGGTGACCTTTGGGGTGACCTTTGGTGACCTTTGGGGTGACCTTTGGTGACCTTTGAGGTGACCTTTGGTGACCTTTGGGGTGACCTTTGGTGACCTTTGAGGTGACCTTTGGTGACCTTTGGGGTGACCTTTGGTGACCTTTGGGGTGACCTTTGGTGACCTTTGGGGTGACCTTTGGTGACCTTTGGTGACCTTTGGTGACCTTTGGTGACTTTTGGGGTGACCTTTGGTGACCTTTGGTGACCTTTGGGGTGACCTTTGGTGACCTTTGGGGTGACCTTTGGTGACCTTTGGGGTGACCTTTGGTGACCTTTGGTGGCCTTTGGGGTGACCTTTGGTGACCTTTGAGGTGACCTTTGGTGACCTTTGGTGACCTTTGGGGTGACCTTTGGTGACCTTTGGGGTGACCTTTGGTGACCTTTGGTGACCTTTGGTGACCTTTGAGGTGACCTTTGGGGACCTTTGGGGTGACCTTTGGTGACCTTTGGGGTGACCTTTGGTGACCTTTGGGGTGACCTTTGGTGACCTTTGGTTACCTTTGGTGACCTTTGGTGACCTTTGGGATGACCTTTGGTGACCTTTGGTTACCTTTGGTGACCTTTGGTGACCTTTGGTGACCTTTGAGGTGACCTTTGGTGACCTTTGGGATGACCTTTGGTGACCTTTGGGGTGACCTTTGGTGACCTTTGGTGACCTTTGGTGACCTTTGGGGTGACCTTTGGTGACCTTTGGTGACCTTTGGTGACCTTTGGTGACCTTTGGAGACCTTTGGTGACCTTTGGGGTAATTTTTGGTGACCTTTGGTGACCTTTGGTGATTTTTGGTGACCTTTGGTGACCTTTGGTGACCTTTGGTGACCTTTGGTGACCTTTGGTGACCTTTGGTGACCTTTGGTGACCTTTGGGGTGACCTTTGGTGACCTTTGGGGTGTCCTTTGGTGACCTTTGGTGACCTTTGGGGTGACCTTTGGTGACCTTTCAGGTGACCTTTGGTGACCTTTGGGGTGACCTTTGGTGACCTTTGGGGTGACCTTTGGTGACCTTTGGGGTGACCTTTGGTGACCTTTGGGGTGACCTTTGGTGACCTTTGGTGACCTTTGGTGACCTTTGGTGACCTTTGAGGTGACCTTTGGTGACCTTTGGGGTGACCTTTGGTGACCTTTGGTGACCTTTGGTGACCTTTGGTAACCTTTGGGGTGACCTTTGGTGACCTTTGGTGACCTTTGGGGTGACCTTTGGTGACCTTTGGTGACCTTTGGTGACCTTTGGTGACCTTTGAGGTGACCTTTGGTGACCTTTGGGGTGACCTTTGGTGACCTTTGGTGACATTTGGTGACCTTTGGTGACCTTTGAGGTGACCTTTGGTGACCTTTGGGGTGACCTTTGGTGACCTTTGGGGTGACCTTTGGTGACCTTTGGGGTGACCTTTGGTGACCTTTGGGGTGACCTTTGGTGACCTTTGGTGACCTTTGGTGACCTTTGGTGACCTTTGAGGTGACCTTTGGTGACCTTTGGGGTGACCTTTGGTGACCTTTGGGGTGACCTTTGGTGACCTTTGGGGTAACCTTTGGTGACCTTTGGTTACCTTTGGTGACCTTTGGTGACCTTTGGGATGACCTTTGGTGACCTTTGGTGACCTTTGGGGTGACCTTTGGTGACCTTTGGGGTGACCTTTGGTGACCTTTGGGGTGACCTTTGGTGACCTTTGGTGACCTTTGGTGACCTTTGGTGACCTTTGGGGTGACATTTGGTGACCTTTGGGGTGACCTTTGGTGACTTTGGTGACCTTTGGAGTGACCTTTGGTGACCTTTGGGGTGACCTTTGGTGACCTTTGGGGTGACCTTTGGTTACCTTTGGTGACCTTTGGGGTGACCTTTGGTAACCTTTGGTGACCTTTGGTGACTTTTGGTGACCTTTGGTGACCTTTGGTGACCTTTGGGGTGACCTTTGGTGACCTTTGGTGACCTTTGGTGACCTTTGGGGTGACCTTTGGTGACCTTTGGTGACCTTCGGTGACCTTTGGTGACCTTTGGTGACCTTTGGTGACCTTTGGGGTAACCTTTGGTGACCTTTGGTGACCTTTGGTGACCTTTGGTGACCTTTGGTGACGTTTGGTGACCTTTGGTGACCTTTGGGGTGAATTTTGGTGACCTTTGGTGACCTTTGGTGACCTTTGGTGACCTTTGGGGTGACCTTTGGGGACCTTTGGGGTGACCTTTGGTGACCTTTGGTGAGCTTTGGGGTGACCTTTGGTGACCTTTGAGGTGGCCTTTGGTGACCTTTGGGGTGACCTTTGGTGACCTTTGGGGTGACCTTTGGTGACCTTTGGGGTGACCTTTGGTGACCTTTGGTGACCTTTGGTGACCTTTGGTGACCTTTGGGGTGACCTTTGGTGACCTTTGGTGACCTTTGGGGTGACCTTTGGTGACCTTTGAGGTGACCTTTGGTGACCTTTGAGGTGACCTTTGGTGACCTTTGGTGACCTTTGGTGACGTTTGGTGACCTTTGGTGACCTTTGGGGTGACCTTTGGTGACCTTTGGTGACCTTTGGTGACCTTTGGTGACCTTTGGGGTGACCTTTGGTGACCTTTGGGGTGACCTTTGGTGACCTTTGGTGACCTTTGGGGTGACCTTTGGTGACCTTTGGGGTGACCTTTGGTGACCTTTGGTGACCTTTGGTGACCTTTGGTGACCTTTGGGGTGACCTTTGGTGACCTTTGGGGTGATCTTTGGTGACCTTTGAGGTGACCTTTGGTGACCTTTGGGGTGACCTTTGGTGACCTTTGGTGACCTTTGGTGACCTTTGGTGACCTTTGGTGACCTTTGGTGACCTTTGGGGTGACCTTTGGTAACCTTTGGTGACCTTTGGTGACCTTTGGTGACCTTTGGTGACCTTTGGTGACCTTTGGTGACCTTTGGTGACCTTTGGTGACCTTTGGGGTGACCTTTGGTGACCTTTGGGGTGACCTTTGGTGACCTTTGGTTACCTTTGGTGACCTTTGGTGACCTTTGGGATGACCTTTGGTGACCTTTGGTGACCTTTGGGGTGACCTTTGGTGACCTTTGGAGTGACCTTTGGTGACCTTTGGTGACCTTTGGTGACCTTTGGTGACCTTTGGTGACGTTTGGTGACCTTTGGGGTGACCTTTGGTAACCTTTGGTGACCTTTGGTGACCTTTGGTGACCTTTGGTGACCTTTGGTGACCTTTGGTGACCTTTGGTGACCTTTGGTGACCTTTGGGGTGACCTTTGGTGACCTTTGGTGACCTTTGGAGACCTTTGGTAATCTTTGGGGTGACCTTTGGTGACCTTTGGTGACCTTTGGTGACCTTTGGTGACCTTTGGGGTGACCTTTGGTGACCTTTGGTGAGCTTTGGTGACCTTTGGTGACCTTTGGTGACCTTTGGTGACCTTTGGGGTGACCTTTGGTGACCTTTGGTGAGCTTTGGGGTGACCTTTGGTGACCTTTGAGGTGACCTTTGGTGATCTTTGGGGTGACCTTTGGTGACCTTTGGAGTGACCTTTGGTGACCTTTGGGGTGACCTTTGGTGACCTTTGGTGACCTTTGGGGTGACCTTTGGTGACCTTTGGTGACCTTTGGTGACCTTTGGTGACCTTTAGGGTGACCTTTGGTGACCTTTGAGGTGACCTTTGGTGACCTTTGGGGTGACCTTTGGTGACCTTTGGGGTGACCTTTGGTGACCTTTGGGGTGACCTTTGGTGACCTTTGGTGACCTTTGGTGACCTTTGGTGAACTTTGGGGTGACCTTTGGTTACCTTTGGTGACCTTTGGGGTGACCTTTGGTGACCTTTGGGGTGACCTTTGGTGACCTTTGGTGATCTTTGGTGACCTTTGGTGACTTTTGGGGTGACCTTTGGTGACCTTTGGGGTGACCTTTGGTGACCTTTGGTGACCTTTGGGGTGACCTTTGGTGACCTTTGGGGTGTCCTTTGGTGACCTTTGGGCTGACCTTTGGTGACCTTTGGTGACCTTTGGGGTGACCTTTGGTGACCTTTGGTGAACTTTGGTGACCTTTGGTGACCTTTGGGGTGACCTTTAGTGACCTTTGGTGACCTTTGGGGTGACCTTTGGGGTGACCTCTGGTGACCTTTGGGGTGACCTTTGGTGAAATTTGGGGTGACCTTTGGTGACCTTTGGGGTGACCTTTGGTGACCTTTGGGGTAACCTTTGGTGACCTTTGGGGTGACCTTTGGTGACCTTTGGTGACCTTTGGTGACCTTTGGTGACCTTTGGGGTGACCTTTGGTGACCTTTGGTGACTTTTGGGGTGACTTTTGGTGACCTTTGGGGTGAACTTTGGTGACCTTTGGGGTGACCTTTGGTGACCTTTGGTGACCTTTGGGGTGACCATTGGTGACCTTTGGTGACCTTTGGGTTGACCTTTGGTGACCTTTGGTGACCTTTGGTGTGACCTTTGGTGACCTGTGGGGTTACCTTTGGTGACCTTTGGGGTGACCTTTGGTGACCTTTGGTGACCTTTGGGGTGACCTTTGGTGACCTTTGGTGAGCTTTGCTGACCTTTGGTGACCTTTGGGGTGACCTTTGGTGACCTTTGGGGTGACCTTTGGTGACCTTTGGTGACCTTTGGTGACCTTTGGAGTGACCTTTGGTGACCTTTGGGGTGACTTTTGGTGCCCTTTGGTGAGCTTTGGGGTGACCTTTTGTGACCTTTGGTGACCTTTGGTGACCTTTGGTGACCTTTGGAGTGACCTTTGGTGAACTTTGGGGTGACCTTTGGTGACCTTTGGTGACCTTTGGTGACCTTTGGTGACCTTTGGTGTCCTTTGGGGTGACCTTTGGTTACCTTTGGTGACCTTTGGGGTGACCTTTGGTGACCTTTGGGGTGACCTTTGGTGACCTTTGGGGTGACCTTTGGTGACCTTTGGTGATCTTTGGTGACCTTTGGTGACCTTTGGGGTGACCTTTGGTGACCTTTGGGGTGACCTTTGGTGACCTTTGGTGAGCTTTGGGGTGACCTTTGGTGACCTTTGGGGTGTCCTTTGGTGACCTTTGGGGTGACCTTTGGTGACCTTTGGTGACCTTTGGGGTGACCTTTGGTGACCTTTGGTGACCTTTGGTGACCTTTGGTGACCTTTGGGGTGACCTTTGGTGACCTTTGGTGACCTTTGGGGTGACCTTTGGTGACCTTTGGGGTGACCTCTGGTGACCTTTGGGGTGACCTTTGGTGAAATTTGGGGTGACCTTTGGTGACCTTTGGTGACCTTTGGTGACCTTTGGTGACCTTTGGGGTGACCTTTGGTGACCTTTGGGGTGACCTTTGGTGACCTTTGGGGTGACCTTTGGTGACCTTTGGTGACCTTTGGTGACCTTTGGTGACCTTTGGGGTGACCTTTGGTGACCTTTGGTGACTTTTGGGGTGACTTTTGGTGACCTTTGGGGTGACCTTTGGTGACCTTTGGGGTGACCTTTGGTGACCTTTGGTGACCTTTGGGGTGACCATTGGTGACCTTTGGTGACCTTTGGGGTGACCTTTGGTGACCTTTGGTGACCTTTGGTGTGACCTTTGGTGACCTGTGGGGTGACCTTTGGTGACCTTTGGGGTGACCTTTGGTGACCTTTGGTGACCTTTGGGGTGACCTTTGGTGACCTTTGGTGAGCTTTGCTGACCTTTGGTGACCTTTGGGGTGACCTTTGGTGACCTTTGGGGTGACCTTTGGTGACCTTTGGTGACCTTTGGTGACCTTTGGTGACCTTTGGAGTGACCTTTGGTGACCTTTGGGGTGACCTTTGGTGTCCTTTGGTGACCTTTGGGGTGACCTTTGGTGACCTTTGGTGGCCTTTGGTGACCTTTGGTGACCTTTGGTGACCTTTGGAGTGACCTTTGGTGAACTTTGGGGTGACCTTTGGTGACCTTTGGTGACCTTTGGTGACCTTTGGTGACCTTTGGTGACCTTTGGGGTGACTTTTGGTGATCTTTGGGGTGACCTTTGGTGACCTTTGGTGACCTTTGGTGACCTTTGGGGTGACCTTTGGTGACCTTTGGGGTGACCTTTGGTGAGCTTTGGTGACCTTTGGGGTGACCTTTGGTGACCTTTGGTGACCTTTGGGGTGACCTTTGGTGACCTTTGAGGTGACCTTTGGTGACCTTTGAGGTGACCTTTGGTGACCTTTGAGGTGACCTTTGGTGACCTTTGGGGTGACCTTTGGTGACCTTTGGGGTGACCTTTGGTGACTTTTGGTGACCTTTGGTGACCTTTGGTGACCTTTGGGGTGACCTTTGGTGACCTTTGGTGACCTTTGGTGACCTTTGGTGACCTTTGGGGTGACCTTTGGTGACCTTTGGTGACCTTTGGGGTGACCTTTGGTGACCTTTGGGGTGACCTTTGGTGACCTTTGGGGTGACCTTTGGTGACCTTTGGTGGCCTTTGGGGTGACCTTTGGTGACCTTTGAGGTGACCTTTGGTGACCTTTGGGGTGACCTTTGGTGACCTTTGGGGTGACCTTTGGGGTGACTTTTGGTGACCTTTGGTGACCTTTGGTGACCTTTGGTGACCTTTGAGGTGACCTTTGGTGACCTTTGGGGTGACCTTTGGTGACCTTTGGGGTGACCTTTGGTGACCTTTGGGGTGACCTTTGGTGACCTTTGGTTACCTTTGGTGACCTTTGGTGACCTTTGGGATGACCTTTGGTGACCTTTGGTTACCTTTGGTGACCTTTGGTGACCTTTGGTGACCTTTGAGGTGACCTTTGGTGACCTTTGGGGTGACCTTTGGTGACCTTTGGTGACCTTTGGTGACCTTTGGTGACCTTTGGTGACCTTTGGTGACCTTTGGGGTGACCTTTGGTAACCTTTGGTGACCTTTGGTGACCTTTGGTGACCTTTGGTGACCTTTGGTGACCTTTGGTGACCTTTGGTGACCTTTGGTGACCTTTGGGGTGACCTTTGGTGACCTTTGGTGACCTTTGGTGACCTTTGGTGATCTTTGGGGTGACCTTTGGTGACCTTTGGTGACTTTTGGTGACCTTTGGTGACCTTTGGGGTGACCTTTGGTGACCTTTGGTGAGCTTTGGTGACCTTTGGTGACCTTTGGTGACCTTTGGTGACCTTTGGGGTGACCTTTGGTGACCTTTGGTGAGCTTTGGGGTGACCTTTGGTGACCTTTGAGGTGACCTTTGGTGATCTTTGGGGTGACCTTTGGTGACCTTTGGAGTGACCTTTGGTGACCTTTGGGGTGACCTTTGGTGACCTTTGGTGACCTTTGGTGACCTTTGGTGACCTTTAGGGTTACCTTTGGTGACCTTTGGTGACCTTTGGGGTGACCTTTGGTGACCTTTGAGGTGACCTTTGGTGACCTTTGGGGTGACCTCTGGTGACCTTTGGGGTGACCTTTGGTGACCTTTGGGGTGACCTTTGGTGACCTTTGGTGACCTTTGGTGACCTTTGGTGACCTTTGGGGTGACCTTTGGTTACCTTTGGTGACCTTTGGGGTGACCTTTGGTGACCTTTGGGGTGACCTTTGGTGACCTTTGGGGTGACCTTTGGTGACCTTTGGTGACCTTTGGTGACCTTTGGTGACTTTTGGGGTGACCTTTGGTGACCTTTGGGGTGACCTTTGGTGACCTTTGGTGACCTTTGGGGTGACCTTTGGTGACCTTTGGGGTGTCCTTTGGTGACCTTTGGGGTGACCTTTGGTGACCTTTGGTGACCTTTGGGGTGACCTTTGGTGACCTTTGGTGACCTTTGGTGACCTTTGGTGATCTTTGGGGTGACCTTTAGTGACCTTTGGTGACCTTTAGGGTGACCTTTGGTGACCTTTGGGGTGACCTCTGGTGACCTTTGGGGTGACCTTTGGTGAAATTTGGGGTGACCTTTGGTGACCTTTGGTGACCTTTGGTGACCTTTGGTGACCTTTGGGGTGACCTTTGGTGACCTTTGGGGTGACCTTTGGTGACCTTTGGGGTGACCTTTGGTGACCTTTGGTGACCTTTGGTGACCTTTGGTGACCTTTGGGGTGACCTTTGGTGACCTTTGGTGACTTTTGGGGTGACTTTTGGTGACCTTTGGGGTGACCTTTGGTGACCTTTGGGGTGACCTTTGGTGACCTTTGGTGACCTTTGGGGTGACCATTGGTGACCTTTGGTGACCTTTGGTGTGACCTTTGGTGACCTGTGGGGTGACCTTTGGTGACCTTTGGGGTGACCTTTGGTGACCTTTGGTGAGCTTTGCTGACCTTTGGTGACCTTTGGGGTGACCTTTGGTGACCTTTGGGGTGACCTTTGGTGACCTTTGGTGACCTTTGGGGTGACCTTTGGTGACCTTTGGTGACCTTTGGTGACCTTTGGTGATCTTTGGGGTGACCTTTAGTGACCTTTGGTGACCTTTAGGGTGACCTTTGGTGACCTTTGGGGTGACCTCTGGTGACCTTTGGGGTGACCTTTGGTGAAATTTGGGGTGACCTTTGGTGACCTTTGGTGACCTTTGGTGACCTTTGGTGACCTTTGGGGTGACCTTTGGTGACCTTTGGGGTGACCTTTGGTGACCTTTGGGGTGACCTTTGGTGACCTTTGGTGACCTTTGGTGACCTTTGGTGACCTTTGGGGTGACCTTTGGTGACCTTTGGTGACTTTTGGGGTGACTTTTGGTGACCTTTGGGGTGACCTTTGGTGACCTTTGGGGTGACCTTTGGTGACCTTTGGTGACCTTTGGGGTGACCATTGGTGACCTTTGGTGACCTTTGGTGTGACCTTTGGTGACCTGTGGGGTGACCTTTGGTGACCTTTGGGGTGACCTTTGGTGACCTTTGGTGAGCTTTGCTGACCTTTGGTGACCTTTGGGGTGACCTTTGGTGACCTTTGGGGTGACCTTTGGTGACCTTTGGGGTGACCTTTTGTGACCTTTGGTGACCTTTGGTGACCTTTGGTGACCTTTGGAGTGACCTTTGGTGAACTTTGGGGTGACCTTTGGTGACCTTTGGTGACCTTTGGTGACCTTTGGGGTGACCTTTGGTTACCTTTGGTGACCTTTGGTGACCTTTGGTGACCTTTGGGGTGACCATTGGTGACCTTTGGTGACCTTTGGTGTGACCTTTGGTGACCTGTGGGGTGACCTTTGGTGACCTTTGGGGTGACCTTTGGTGACCTTTGGTGAGCTTTGCTGACCTTTGGTGACCTTTGGGGTGACCTTTGGTGACCTTTGGGGTGACCTTTGGTGACCTTTGGTGACCTTTGGGGTGACCTTTGGTGACCTTTGGTGACCTTTGGTGACCTTTGGTGATCTTTGGGGTGACCTTTAGTGACCTTTGGTGACCTTTAGGGTGACCTTTGGTGACCTTTGGGGTGACCTCTGGTGACCTTTGGGGTGACCTTTGGTGAAATTTGGGGTGACCTTTGGTGACCTTTGGTGACCTTTGGTGACCTTTGGTGACCTTTGGGGTGACCTTTGGTGACCTTTGGGGTGACCTTTGGTGACCTTTGGGGTGACCTTTGGTGACCTTTGGTGACCTTTGGTGACCTTTGGTGACCTTTGGGGTGACCTTTGGTGACCTTTGGTGACTTTTGGGGTGACTTTTGGTGACCTTTGGGGTGACCTTTGGTGACCTTTGGGGTGACCTTTGGTGACCTTTGGTGACCTTTGGGGTGACCATTGGTGACCTTTGGTGACCTTTGGTGTGACCTTTGGTGACCTGTGGGGTGACCTTTGGTGACCTTTGGGGTGACCTTTGGTGACCTTTGGTGAGCTTTGCTGACCTTTGGTGACCTTTGGGGTGACCTTTGGTGACCTTTGGGGTGACCTTTGGTGACCTTTGGGGTGACCTTTTGTGACCTTTGGTGACCTTTGGTGACCTTTGGTGACCTTTGGAGTGACCTTTGGTGAACTTTGGGGTGACCTTTGGTGACCTTTGGTGACCTTTGGTGACCTTTGGGGTGACCTTTGGTTACCTTTGGTGACCTTTGGGGTGACCTTTGGTGACCTTTGGGGTGACCTTTGGTGACCTTTGGGGTGACCTTTGGTGACCTTTGGTGACCTTTGGTGACCTTTGGTGACCTTTGGGGTGACCTTTGGTGACCTTTGGGGTGACCTTTGGTGAACTTTGGTGACCTTTGGGGTGACCTTTGGTGACCTTTGGGGTGTCCTTTGGTGACCTTTGGGGTGACCTTTGGTGACCTTTGGTGACCTTTGGGGTGACCTTTGGTGACCTTTGGTGACCTTTGGTGACCTTTGGTGACCTTTGGGGTGACCTTTGGTGACCTTTGGTGACCTTTGGGGTGACCTTTGGTGACCTTTGGGGTGACCTCTGGTGACCTTTGGGGTGACCTTTGGTGAAATTTGGGGTGACCTTTGGTGACCTTTGGTGACCTTTGGTGACCTTTGGTGACCTTTGGGGTGACCTTTGGTGACCTTTGGGGTGACCTTTGGTGACCTTTGGGGTGACCTTTGGTGACCTTTGGTGACCTTTGGTGACCTTTGGTGACCTTTGGGGTGACCTTTGGTGACCTTTGGTGACTTTTGGGGTGACTTTTGGTGACCTTTGGGGTGACCTTTGGTGACCTTTGGGTTGTCCTTTGGTGACCTTTGGGGTGACCTTTGGTGACCTTTGGTGACCTTTGGGGTAACCTTTGGTGACCTTTGGTGACCTTTGGTGACCTTTGGGGTGACCTTTAGTGACCTTTGGTGACCTTTGGGGTGACCTTTGGTGACCTTTGGGGTGACCTCTGGTGACCTTTGGGGTGACCTTTGGTGAAATTTGGGGTGACCTTTGGTGACCTTTGGTGATCTTTGGGGTGACCTTTGGTGACCTTTGGTGACTTTTGGTGACCTTTGGTGACCTTTGGGGTGACCTTTGGTGACCTTTGGTGAGCTTTGGTGACCTTTGGTGACCTTTGGTGACCTTTGGTGACCTTTGGGGTGACCTTTGGTGACCTTTGGTGAGCTTTGGGGTGACCTTTGGTGACCTTTGAGGTGACCTTTGGTGATCTTTGGGGTGACCTTTGGTGACCTTTGGAGTGACCTTTGGTGACCTTTGGGGTGACCTTTGGTGACCTTTGGTGACCTTTGGTGACCTTTGGTGACCTTTAGGGTTACCTTTGGTGACCTTTGGTGACCTTTGGGGTGACCTTTGGTGACCTTTGAGGTGACCTTTGGTGACCTTTGGGGTGACCTCTGGTGACCTTTGGGGTGACCTTTGGTGACCTTTGGGGTGACCTTTGGTGACCTTTGGTGACCTTTGGTGACCTTTGGTGACCTTTGGGGTGACCTTTGGTTACCTTTGGTGACCTTTGGGGTGACCTTTGGTGACCTTTGGGGTGACCTTTGGTGACCTTTGGGGTGACCTTTGGTGACCTTTGGTGACCTTTGGTGACCTTTGGTGACTTTTGGGGTGACCTTTGGTGACCTTTGGGGTGACCTTTGGTGACCTTTGGTGACCTTTGGGGTGACCTTTGGTGACCTTTGGGGTGTCCTTTGGTGACCTTTGGGGTGACCTTTGGTGACCTTTGGTGACCTTTGGGGTGACCTTTGGTGACCTTTGGTGACCTTTGGTGACCTTTGGTGATCTTTGGGGTGACCTTTAGTGACCTTTGGTGACCTTTAGGGTGACCTTTGGTGACCTTTGGGGTGACCTCTGGTGACCTTTGGGGTGACCTTTGGTGAAATTTGGGGTGACCTTTGGTGACCTTTGGTGACCTTTGGTGACCTTTGGTGACCTTTGGGGTGACCTTTGGTGACCTTTGGGGTGACCTTTGGTGACCTTTGGGGTGACCTTTGGTGACCTTTGGTGACCTTTGGTGACCTTTGGTGACCTTTGGGGTGACCTTTGGTGACCTTTGGTGACTTTTGGGGTGACTTTTGGTGACCTTTGGGGTGACCTTTGGTGACCTTTGGGGTGACCTTTGGTGACCTTTGGTGACCTTTGGGGTGACCATTGGTGACCTTTGGTGACCTTTGGTGTGACCTTTGGTGACCTGTGGGGTGACCTTTGGTGACCTTTGGGGTGACCTTTGGTGACCTTTGGTGAGCTTTGCTGACCTTTGGTGACCTTTGGGGTGACCTTTGGTGACCTTTGGGGTGACCTTTGGTGACCTTTGGTGACCTTTGGGGTGACCTTTGGTGACCTTTGGTGACCTTTGGTGACCTTTGGTGATCTTTGGGGTGACCTTTAGTGACCTTTGGTGACCTTTAGGGTGACCTTTGGTGACCTTTGGGGTGACCTCTGGTGACCTTTGGGGTGACCTTTGGTGAAATTTGGGGTGACCTTTGGTGACCTTTGGTGACCTTTGGTGACCTTTGGTGACCTTTGGGGTGACCTTTGGTGACCTTTGGGGTGACCTTTGGTGACCTTTGGGGTGACCTTTGGTGACCTTTGGTGACCTTTGGTGACCTTTGGTGACCTTTGGGGTGACCTTTGGTGACCTTTGGTGACTTTTGGGGTGACTTTTGGTGACCTTTGGGGTGACCTTTGGTGACCTTTGGGGTGACCTTTGGTGACCTTTGGTGACCTTTGGGGTGACCATTGGTGACCTTTGGTGACCTTTGGTGTGACCTTTGGTGACCTGTGGGGTGACCTTTGGTGACCTTTGGGGTGACCTTTGGTGACCTTTGGTGAGCTTTGCTGACCTTTGGTGACCTTTGGGGTGACCTTTGGTGACCTTTGGGGTGACCTTTGGTGACCTTTGGTGACCTTTGGTGACCTTTGGTGACCTTTGGAGTGACCTTTGGTGACCTTTGGGGTGACCTTTGGTGCCCTTTGGTGACCTTTGGGGTGACCTTTTGTGACCTTTGGTGACCTTTGGTGACCTTTGGTGACCTTTGGAGTGACCTTTGGTGAACTTTGGGGTGACCTTTGGTGACCTTTGGTGACCTTTGGTGACCTTTGGGGTGACCTTTGGTTACCTTTGGTGACCTTTGGGGTGACCTTTGGTGACCTTTGGGGTGACCTTTGGTGACCTTTGGGGTGACCTTTGGTGACCTTTGGTGACCTTTGGTGACCTTTGGTGACCTTTGGGGTGACCTTTGGTGACCTTTGGGGTGACCTTTGGTGAACTTTGGTGACCTTTGGGGTGACCTTTGGTGACCTTTGGGGTGTCCTTTGGTGACCTTTGGGGTGACCTTTGGTGACCTTTGGTGACCTTTGGGGTGACCTTTGGTGACCTTTGGTGACCTTTGGTGACCTTTGGTGACCTTTGGGGTGACCTTTGGTGACCTTTGGTGACCTTTGGGGTGACCTTTGGTGACCTTTGGGGTGACCTCTGGTGACCTTTGGGGTGACCTTTGGTGAAATTTGGGGTGACCTTTGGTGACCTTTGGTGACCTTTGGTGACCTTTGGTGACCTTTGGGGTGACCTTTGGTGACCTTTGGGGTGACCTTTGGTGACCTTTGGGGTGACCTTTGGTGACCTTTGGTGACCTTTGGTGACCTTTGGTGACCTTTGGGGTGACCTTTGGTGACCTTTGGTGACTTTTGGGGTGACTTTTGGTGACCTTTGGGGTGACCTTTGGTGACCTTTGGGTTGTCCTTTGGTGACCTTTGGGGTGACCTTTGGTGACCTTTGGTGACCTTTGGGGTAACCTTTGGTGACCTTTGGTGACCTTTGGTGACCTTTGGGGTGACCTTTAGTGACCTTTGGTGACCTTTGGGGTGACCTTTGGTGACCTTTGGGGTGACCTCTGGTGACCTTTGGGGTGACCTTTGGTGAAATTTGGGGTGACCTTTGGTGACCTTTGGTGACCTTTGGTGACCTTTGGTGACCTTTGGGGTGACCTTTGGTGACCTTTGGTGACCTTTGGGGTGACCTTTGGTGACCTTTGGTGACCTTTGGGGTGACCCTTGGTGACCTTTGGGGTGATCTTTGGTGACCTTTGGTGACCTTTGGGGTGACCTTTGGTGACCTTTGGTGACCTTTGGTGACCTTTGGTGACCTTTGGTGACCTTTGGTGACCTTTGGGGTGACCTTTGGTGACCTTTGGTGAGCTTTGGGGTGACCTTTGGTGACCTTTGAGGTGACCTTTGGTGATCTTTGGGGTGACCTTTGGTGACCTTTGGAGTGACCTTTGGTGACCTTTGGGGTGACCTATGGTGACCTTTGGTGACCTTTGGGGTGACCTTTGGTGACCTTTGGTGAGCTTTGGGGTGACCTTTGGTGACCTTTGAGGTGACCTTTGGTGATCTTTGGGGTGACCTTTGGTGACCTTTGGAGTGACCTTTGGTGACCTTTGGGGTGACCTATGGTGACCTTTGGTGACCTTTGGGGTGACCTTTGGTGACCTTTGGTGACCTTTGGTGACCTTTGGTGACCTTTAGGGTGACCTTTGGTGACCTTTGGTGACCTTTGGGGTGACCTTTAGTGACCTTTGGTGACCTTTGGGGTGACCTTTGGGGTGACCTCTGGTGACCTTTGGGGTGACCTTTGGTGAAATTTGGGGTGACCTTTGGTGACCTTTGGTGACCTTTGGTGACCTTTGGGGTGACCTTTGGTGACCTTTGGGGTAACCTTTGGTGACCTTTGGGGTGACCTTTGGTGACCTTTGGTGACCTTTGGTGACCTTTGGTGACCTTTGGGGTGACCTTTGGTGACCTTTGGTGACTTTTGGGGTGACTTTTGGTGACCTTTGGGGTGAACTTTGGTGACCTTTGGGGTGACCTTTGGTGACCTTTGGTGACCTTTGGGGTGACCATTGGTGACCTTTGGTGACCTTTGGGTTGACCTTTGGTGACCTTTCGTGACCTTTGGTGTGACCTTTGGTGACCTGTGGGGTTACCTTTGGTGACCTTTGGGGTGACCTTTGGTGACCTTTGGTGACCTTTGGGGTGACCTTTGGTGACCTTTGGTGAGCTTTGCTGACCTTTGGTGACCTTTGGGGTGACCTTTGGTGACCTTTGGGGTGACCTTTGGTGACCTTTGGTGACCTTTGGTGACCTTTGGAGTGACCTTTGGTGACCTTTGGGGTGACCTTTGGTGCCCTTTGGTGACCTTTGGGGTGACCTTTTGTGACCTTTGGTGACCTTTGGTGACCTTTGGTGACCTTTGGAGTGACCTTTGGTGAACTTTGGGGTGACCTTTGGTGACCTTTGGTGACCTTTGGTGACCTTTGGTGACCTTTGGTGACCTTTGGGGTGACCTTTGGTTACCTTTGGTGACCTTTGGGGTGACCTTTGGTGACCTTTGGGGTGACCTTTGGTGACCTTTGGGGTGACCTTTGGTGACCTTTGGTGATCTTTGGTGACCTTTGGTGACCTTTGGGGTGACCTTTGGTGACCTTTGGGGTGACCTTTGGTGACCTTTGGTGACCATTGGGGTGACCTTTGGTGACCTTTGGGGTGTCCTTTGGTGACCTTTGGGGTGACCTTTGGTGACCTTTGGTGACCTTTGGGGTGACCTTTGGTGACCTTTGGTGACCTTTGGTGACCTTTGGTGACCTTTGGGGTGACCTTTGGTGACCTTTGGTGACCTTTGGGGTGACCTTTGGTGACCTTTGGGGTGACCTCTGGTGACCTTTGGGGTGACCTTTGGTGAAATTTGGGGTGACCTTTGGTGACCTTTGGTGACCTTTGGTGACCTTTGGTGACCTTTGGGGTGACCTTTGGTGACCTTTGGGGTGACCTTTGGTGACCTTTGGGGTGACCTTTGGTGACCTTTGGTGACCTTTGGTGACCTTTGGTGACCTTTGGGGTGACCTTTGGTGACCTTTGGTGACTTTTGGGGTGACTTTTGGTGACCTTTGGGGTGACCTTTGGTGACCTTTGGGGTGACCTTTGGTGACCTTTGGTGACCTTTGGGGTGACCATTGGTGACCTTTGGTGACCTTTGGGGTGACCTTTGGTGACCTTTGGTGACCTTTGGTGTGACCTTTGGTGACCTGTGGGGTGACCTTTGGTGACCTTTGGGGTGACCTTTGGTGACCTTTGGTGACCTTTGGGGTGACCTTTGGTGACCTTTGGTGAGCTTTGCTGACCTTTGGTGACCTTTGGGGTGACCTTTGGTGACCTTTGGGGTGACCTTTGGTGACCTTTGGTGACCTTTGGTGACCTTTGGTGACCTTTGGAGTGACCTTTGGTGACCTTTGGGGTGACCTTTGGTGTCCTTTGGTGACCTTTGGGGTGACCTTTGGTGACCTTTGGTGACCTTTGGTGACCTTTGGTGACCTTTGGTGACCTTTGGAGTGACCTTTGGTGAACTTTGGGGTGACCTTTGGTGACCTTTGGTGACCTTTGGGGTGACCTTTGGTGACCTTTGGTGACCTTTGGGGTGACCCTTGGTGACCTTTGGGGTGATCTTTGGTGACCTTTGGTGACCTTTGGGGGTGACCTTTGGTGACCTTTGGTGACTTTTGGGGTGACCTTTGGTGACCTTTGGTGACCTTTGGTGACCTTTGGTGACCTTTGGGGTGACCTTTGGTGACCTTTGGTGACCTTTGGGGTGACCTTTGGTGACCTTTCAGGTGACCTTTGGGGTGACCTTTGGTGACCTTTGGTGACTTTTGGGGTGACCTTTGGTGACCTTTGGTGACCTTTGGTGACCTTTGGGGTGACCTTTGGTGACCTTTGGTGACCATTGGGGTGACCTTTGGTGACCTTTGGGGTGTCCTTTGGTGACCTTGGGGTGACCTTTGGTGACCTTTGGTGACCTTTGGGGTGACTTTTGGTGACCTTTGGTGACCTTTGGTGACCTTTGGTGACCTTTGAGGTGACCTTTGGTGACCTTTGGGGTGACCTTTGGTGACCTTTGGGGTGACCTTTGGTGACCTTTGGGGTGACCTTTGGTGACCTTTGGTTACCTTTGGTGACCTTTGGTGACCTTTGGGATGACCTTTGGTGACCTTTGGTTACTTTTGGTGACCTTGGTGACCTTTGGTGACCTTTGAGGTGACCTTTGGTGACCTTTGGGGTGACCTTTGGTGACCTTTGGTGACCTTTGGTGACCTTTGGTGACCTTTGGTGACCTTTGGTGACCTTTGGGGGTGACCTTGGTAACCTTTGGTGACCTTTGGTGACCTTTGGTGACCTTTGGTAACCTTTGGTGACCTTTGGTGACCTTTGGTGACCTTTGGTGACCTTTGGGGTGACCTTGGTGACCTTTGGTGACCTTTGGTGACCTTTGGTGATCTTTGGGGTGACCTTTGGTGACCTTTGGTGACTTTTGGTGACCTTTGGTGACCTTTGGGGTGACCTTTGGTGACCTTTGGTGAGCTTTGGTGACCTTTGGTGACCTTTGGTGACCTTTGGTGACCTTTGGGGTGACCTTTGGTGACCTTTGGTGAGCTTTGGGGTGACCTTGGTGACCTTTGAGGTGACCTTTGGTGACCTTTGAGGTGACCTTTGGTGATCTTTGGGGTGACCTTTGGTGACCTTTGGAGTGACCTTTGGTGACCTTTGGGGTGACCTTTGGTGACCTTTGGTGACCTTTGGTGACCTTTGGTGACCTTTAGGGTGACCTTTGGTGACCTCTGGTGACCTTTGGGGTGACCTTTGGTGACCTTTGAGGTGACCTTTGGTGACCTTTGGGGTGACCTTTGGTGACCTTTGGGGTTGACCTTTGGTGACCTTTGGGGTGACCTTTGGTGACCTTTGGTGACCTTTGGTGACCTTTGGTGACCTTTGGGGTGACCTTTGGTTACCTTTGGTGACCTTTGGGGTGACCTTTGGTGACCTTTGGGGTGACCTTTGGTGACCTTTGGGGTGACCTTTGGTGACCTTTGGTGACCTTTGGTGACCTTTGGTGACTTTTGGGGTGACCTTTGGTGACCTTTGGGGTGACCTTTGGTGACCTTTGGTGACCTTTGGGGTGACCTTTGGTGACCTTTGGGGTGTCCTTTGGTGACCTTTGGGGTGACCTTTGGTGACCTTTGGTGACCTTTGGGGTGACCTTTGGTGACCTTTGTGACCTTTGGTGACCTTTGGTGATCTTTGGGGTGACCTTTAGTGACCTTTGGTGACCTTTAGGGTGACCTTTGGTGACCTTTGGGGTGACCTCTGGTGACCTTTGGGGTGACCTTTGGTGAAATTTGGGGTGACCTTTGGTGACCTTTGGTGACCTTTGGTGACCTTTGGTGACCTTTGGGGTGACCTTTGGTGACCTTTGGGGTGACCTTTGGTGACCTTTGGGGTGACCTTTGGTGACCTTTGGTGACCTTTGGTGACCTTTGGTGACCTTTGGGGTGACCTTTGGTGACCTTTGGTGACTTTTGGGGTGACTTTTGGTGACCTTTGGGGTGACCTTTGGTGACCTTTGGGGTGACCTTTGGTGACCTTTGGTGACCTTTGGGGTGACCATTGGTGACCTTTGGTGACCTTTGGTGTGACCTTTGGTGACCTGTGGGGTGACCTTTGGTGACCTTTGGGGTGACCTTTGGTGACCTTTGGTGACCTTTGGGGTGACCTTTGGTGACCTTTGGTGAGCTTTGCTGACCTTTGGTGACCTTTGGGGTGACCTTTGGTGACCTTTGGGGTGACCTTTGGTGACCTTTGGTGACCTTTGGTGACCTTTGGTGACCTTTGGAGTGACCTTTGGTGACCTTTGGGGTGACCTTTGGTGCCCTTTGGTGACCTTTGGGGTGACCTTTTGTGACCTTTGGTGACCTTTGGTGACCTTTGGTGACCTTTGGAGTGACCTTTGGTGAACTTTGGGGTGACCTTTGGTGACCTTTGGTGACCTTTGGTGACCTTTGGGGTGACCTTTGGTTACCTTTGGTGACCTTTGGGGTGACTTTTGGTGACCTTTGGGGTGACCTTTGGTGACCTTTGGGGTGACCTTTGGTGACCTTTGGTGACCTTTGGTGACCTTTGGGGTGACCTCTGGTGACCTTTGGGGTGACCTTTGGTTACCTTTGGTGACCTTTGGGGTGACCTTTGGTGACCTTTGGGGTGACCTTTGGTGACCTTTGGGGTGACCTTTGGTGACCTTTGGGGTGACCTCTGGTGACCTTTGGGGTGACCTTTGTTGAAATTTGGGGTGACCTTTGGTGACCTTTGGTGACCTTTGGGGTGACCTTTGGTGACCTTTGGGGTGACCTTTGGTGACCTTTGGGGTGACCTTTGGTGACCTTTGGTGACCTTTGGTGACCTTTGGTGACCTTTGGGGTGACCTTTGGTGACCTTTGGTGACTTTTGGGGTGACTTTTGGTGACCTTTGGGGTGACCTTTGGTGACCTTTGGGGTGTCCTTTGGTGACCTTTGGGGGTGACCTTTGGTGACCTTTGGTGACCTTTGGGGTGACCTTTGGTGACCTTTGGTGACCTTTGGTGACCTTTGGGGTGACCTTTAGTGACCTTTGGTGACCTTTGGGGTGGACCTTTGGTGACCTTTGGGGTGGACCTCTGGTGACCTTTGGGGGTGACTTTGGTGAAATTTGGGGTGACCTTTGGTGACCTTTGGTGACCTTTGGTGACCTTTGGTGACCTTTGGGGTGACCTTTGGTGACCTTTGGTGACCTTTGGGGTGACCTTTGGTGACCTTTGGTGACCTTTGGGGTGACCCTTGGTGACCTTTGGGGTGATCTTTGGTGACCTTTGGTGACCTTTGGGGTGACCTTTGGTGACCTTTGGGGTGACCTTTGGTGAAATTTGGGGTGACCTTTGGTGACCTTTGGTGACCTTTGGTGACCTTTGGTGACCTTTGGTGACCTTTGGTGACCTTTGGGGTGACCTTTGGTGACCTTTGGTGACCTTTGGGGTGACCTTTGGTGACCTTTGGTGACCTTTGGGGTGACCTTTGGTGACCTTTGGGGTGACCTTTGGTGACCTTTGGTGACCTTTGGTGACCTTTGGTGACCTTTGGGGTGACCTTTGGTGACCTTTGGGGTGATCTTTGGTGACCTTTGAGGTGACTTTTGGTGACCTTTGGGGTGACCTTTGGTGACCTTTGGTGACCTTTGGTGACCTTTGGTGACCTTTGGTGACCTTTGGTGACCTTGGGGTGACCTTTGGTAACCTTTGGTGACCTTTGGTGACCTTTGGTGACCTTTGGTGACCTTTGGTGACCTTTGGTGACCTTTGGTGACCTTTGGTGACCTTTGGGGTGACCTTTGGTGACCTTTGGGGTGACCTTTGGTGACCTTTGGTTACCTTTGGTGACCTTTGGTGACCTTTGGGATGACCTTTGTGACCTTTGGTGACCTTTGGGGTGGACCTTTGGTGACCTTTGGAGTGACCTTTGGTGACCTTTGGTGACCTTTGGTGACCTTTGGTGACCTTTGGTGACCTTTGGTGACCTTTGGGGTGACCTTTGGTAACCTTTGGTGACCTTTGGTGACCTTTGGTGACCTTTGGTGACCTTTGGTGACCTTTGGTGACCTTTGGTGACCTTTGGGGTGACCTTTGGTGACCTTTGGTGACCTTTGGAGACCTTTGGTAATCTTTGGGTGACCTTTGGTGACCTTTGGTGACCTTTGGTGACCTTTGTGACCTTTGGGGTGACCTTTGGTGACCTTTGGTGAGCTTTGGTGACCTTTGGTGACCTTTGGTGACCTTTGGTGACCTTTGGGGTGACCTTTGGTGACCTTTGGTGAGCTTTGGGGTGACCTTTGGTGACCTTTGAGGTGACCTTTGGTGATCTTTGGGGTGACCTTTGGTGACCTTTGGAGTGACCTTTGGTGACCTTTGGGGTGACCTATGGTGACCTTTGGTGACCTTTGGGGTGACCTTTGGTGACCTTTGGTGACCTTTGGTGACCTTTGGTGACCTTTAGGGTGACCTTTGGTGACCTTTGAGGTGACCTTTGGTGACCTTTGGGTGACCTTTGGTGACCTTTGGGGTGACCTTTGGTGACCTTTGGGGTGACCTTTGGTGACCTTTGGTGACCTTTGGTGAACTTTGGGGTGACCTTTGGTTACCTTTGGTGACCTTTGGGGTGACCTTTGGTGACCTTTGGGGGTGACCTTTGGTGACCTTTGGTGATCTTTGGTGACCTTTGGTGACTTTTGGGGTGACCTTTGGTGACCTTTGGGGTGACCTTTGGTGACCTTTGGTGACCTTTGGGGTGACCTTTGGTGACCTTTGGGGTGTCCTTTGGTGACCTTTGGGCTGACCTTTGGTGACCTTTGGTGACCTTTGGGGTGACCTTTGGTGACCTTTGGTGACCTTTGGTGACCTTTGGTGACCTTTGGGGTGACCTTTAGTGACCTTTGGTGACCTTTGGGGTGACCTTTGGGGTGACCTCTGGTGACCTTTGGGTGACCTTTGGTGAAATTTGGGGTGACCTTTGGTGACCTTTGGTGACTTTTGGTGACCTTTGGGGTGACCTTTGGTGACCTTTGGGGTAACCTTTGGTGACCTTTGGGGTGACCTTTGGTGACCTTTGGTGACCTTTGGTGACCTTTGGTGACCTTTGGGGTGACCTTTGGTGACCTTTGGTGACTTTTGGGGTGACTTTTGGTGACCTTTGGGGTGAACTTTGGTGACCTTTGGGGTGACCTTTGGTGACCTTTGGTGACCTTTGGGGTGACCATTGGTGACCTTTGGTGACCTTTGGGTTGACCTTTGGTGACCTTTGGTGACCTTTGGTGTGACCTTTGGTGACCTGTGGGGTTACCTTGGTGACCTTTGGGGTGACCTTTGGTGACCTTTGGTGACCTTTGGGGTGACCTTTGGTGACCTTTGGTGAGCTTTGCTGACCTTTGGTGACCTTTGGGGTGACCTTTGGTGACCTTTGGGGTGACCTTTGGTGACCTTTGGTGACCTTTGGTGACCTTTGGAGTGACCTTTGGTGACCTTTGGGGTGACCTTTGGTGCCCTTTGGTGACCTTTGGGGTGACCTTTTGTGACCTTTGGTGACCTTTGATGACCTTTGGTGACCTTTGGAGTGACCTTTGGTGAACTTTGGGGTGACCTTTGGTGACCTTTGGTGACCTTTGGTGACCTTTGGTGACCTTTGGTGACCTTGGGGTGACCTTTGGTTACCTTTGGTGACCTTTGGGGTGACCTTTGGTGACCTTTGGGGTGACCTTTGGTGACCTTTGGGGGTGACCTTTGTGACCTTTGGTGATCTTTGGTGACCTTTGGTGACCTTTGGGGGTGACCTTTGGTGACCTTTGGGGTGACCTTTGGTGACCTTTGTGACCTTTGGGGTGACCTTTGGTGACCTTTGGGGTGTCCTTTGGTGACCTTTGGGGTGACCTTTGGTGAACTTTGGTGACCTTTGGGGTGACCTTTGGTTACCTTTGGTGACCTTTGGTGACCTTTGGTGACCTTTGGGGTGACCTTTGGTGACCTTTGGTGACCTTTGGGGTGACCTTTGGTGACCTTTGGGGTGACCTCTGGTGACCTTTGGGGTGACCTTTGGTGAAATTTGGGGTGACCTTTGGTGACCTTTGGTGACCTTTGGTGACCTTTGGTGACCTTTGGGGTGACCTTTGGTGACCTTTGGGGTGACCTTTGGTGACCTTTGGGGTGACCTTTGGTGACCTTTGGTGACCTTTGGTGACCTTTGGTGACCTTTGGGGTGACCTTTGGTGACCTTTGGTGACTTTTGGGGTGACTTTTGGTGACCTTTGGGGTGACCTTTGGTGACCTTTGGGGTGACCTTTGGTGACCTTTGGTGACCTTTGGGGTGACCATTGGTGACCTTTGGTGACCTTTGGGGTGACCTTTGGTGACCTTTGGTGACCTTTGGTGTGGACCTTTGGTGACCTGTGGGGTGACCTTTGGTGACCTTTGGGGTGACCTTTGGTGACCTTTGGTGACCTTTGGGGTGACCTTTGGTGACCTTTGGTGAGCTTTGCTGACCTTTGGTGACGTTTGGGGTGACCTTTGGTGACCTTTGGGGTGACCTTTGGTGACCTTTGGTGACCTTTGGTGACCTTTGGTGACCTTTGGAGTGACCTTTGGTGACCTTTGGGGTGACCTTTGGTGTCCTTTGGTGACCTTTGGGGTGACCTTGGTGACCTTTGGTGACCTTTGGTGACCTTTGGTGACCTTTGGTGACCTTTGGAGTGACCTTTGGTGAACTTTGGGGTGACCTTTGGTGACCTTTGGTGACCTTTGGGGTGACCTTTGGTGACCTTTGGTGACCTTTGGGGTGACCCTTGGTGACCTTTGGGGTGATCTTTGGTGACCTTTGGTGACCTTTGGGGTGACCTTTGGTGACCTTTGGTGACTTTTGGGGTGACCTTTGGTGACCTTTGGTGACCTTTGGTGACCTTTGGTGACCTTTGGGGTGACCTTTGGTGACCTTTGGTGACCTTTGGGGTGACCTTTGGTGACCTTTCAGGTGACCTTTACTGACCTTTGGGGTGACCTTTGGTGACCTTTGGGGTGACCTTGGTGACCTTTGGGGTGACCTTTGGTGTCCTTTGGTGACCTTTGGTGACCTTTGGTGACCTTTGGTGACCTTTGAGGTGACCTTTGGTGACCTTTGGGGTGACCTTTGGTGACCTTTGGGGTGACCTTTGGTGACCTTTGGGGTGACCTTTGGTGACGTTTGGTGACCTTTGGTGACCTTTGGGGGTGACCTTTGGTGACCTTTGGTGACCTTTGGTGACCTTTGGTGACCTTTGGGGTGACTTTTGGTGATCTTTGGGGTGACCTTTGGTGACCTTTGGTGACCTTTGGTGACCTTTGGGGTGACCTTTGGTGACCTTTGGGGTGACCTTTGGTGAGCTTTGGTGACCTTTGGGGTGACCTTTGGTGACCTTTGGTGACCTTTGGGGTGACCTTTGGTGACTTTGAGGTGACCTTTGGTGACCTTTGAGGTGACCTTTGGTGACCTTTGAGGTGACCTTTGGTGACCTTTGGGGTGACCTTTGGTGACCTTTGGGGTGACCTTTGGTGACTTTTGGTGACCTTTGGTGACCTTTGGTGACCTTTGGGGTGACCTTTGGTGACCTTTGGTGACCTTTGGTGACCTTTGGTGACCTTTGGGGTGACCTTTGGTGACCTTTGGTGACCTTTGGGGTGACCTTTGGTGACCTTTATGGTGACCTTTGGTGACCTTTGGGGTGACCTTTGGTGACCTTTGGTGGCCTTTGGGGTGACCTTTGGTGACCTTTGAGGTGACCTTTGGTGACCTTTGGGGTGACCTTTGGTGACCTTTGGGGTGACCTTTGGGGTGACTTTTGGTGACCTTTGGTGACCTTTGGTGACCTTTGGTGACCTTTGAGGTGACCTTTGGTGACCTTTGGGGTGACCTTTGGTGACCTTTGGGGTGACCTTTGGTGACCTTTGGGGTGACCTTTGGTGACCTTTGGTTACCTTTGGTGACCTTTGGTGACCTTTGGGATGACCTTTGGTGACCTTTGGTTACCTTTGGTGACCTTTGGTGACCTTTGGTGACCTTTGAGGTGACCTTTGGTGACCTTTGGGGTGACCTTGGGTGACCTTTGGTGACCTTTGGTGACCTTTGGTGACCTTTGGTGACCTTTGGTGACCCTTTGGGGTGACCTTTGGTAACCTTTGGTGACCTTTGGTGACCTTTGGTGACCTTTGGTGACCTTTGGTGACCTTTGGTGACCTTTGGTGACCTTTGGTGACCTTTGGGGTGACCTTTGGTGACCTTTGGTGACCTTTGGTGACCTTTGGTGATCTTTGGGGTGACCTTTGGTGACCTTTGGTGACTTTTGGTGACCTTTGGTGACCTTTGGGGTGACCTTGGTGACCTTTGGTGAGCTTTGGTGACCTTTGGTGACCTTTGGTGACCTTTGGTGACCTTTGGGGTGACCTTTGGTGACCTTTGGTGAGCTTTGGGGTGACCCTTTGGTGACCTTTGAGGTGACCTTTGGAGATCTTTGGGGTGACCTTTGGTGACCTTTGGAGTGACCTTTGGTGACCTTTGGGGTGACCTTTGGTGACCTTTGGTGACCTTTGGTGACCTTTGGTGACCTTTAGGGTGACCTTTGGTGACCTTTGGTGACCTTTGGGGTGACCTTTGGTGACCTTTGAGGTGACCTTTGGTGACCTTTGGGGTGAC
>CALNHX010010340.1:0-41190 GCA_940337035.1 Agriotes lineatus | reverse complement strand
ATAACTATTTTCTACTTTGATGTCAGAATATGGTTATTATAACACCAAAAACAGTGCCACAATGGAGTCCATTATAACACTGTTTTTGGTAACTATTTGTTTTATAAAATTGGTGATATTTGCTTTCATATGCTCATAACACGACAAACGTCAGATGTCGAATACATAACCCCAATCTATGAACTTTAGTTATTAAATTTATTCGAAGCAAATATAACTTTAACTGAAGGTATTTTTAACGAATTAATTAAACACAATTGTTCTTCAAGGTAAAGCACTATTTGAACAGCACACGAACAAAAAAGCTTACACAAAATTTAAACTAATTCAAATGTCAGTAGCGAAATTGATACTTTGTCCAATAGATTGCGACTGTTAAATGTCACTTGACAATGTCGCCATCATTACGTTCAGAGATCCCTAGATTGTAATGCAATATTTTCAGTATCTGAAATCTAGAATTTCTATAAAATCAGCAACTCAAAGTAGATAAAATAGTATATTATACTCGTTTAATAAGAGAAATTGTAGCAATTGTTCATTGGAACCCACGCGTGCTACAATGGGCCCTCTTATGAAACTCGTATAATAATATACTGTTGTTAATCATACATTATATTCTAACCTACAAATTCCCCAAATTTACCTAATTTCTCTTTTTCGTTCCATAACTGGTTATATTTTGCTTACGCTTTCTACTGCCTCGTTCTTCAGCACCAACCTCATGTTCACCTGCACTAATATACATTATTTTGTAATGAGGTTCGCATAAACTAATCAAAAGCACTTTAACGTGTATTATGAATATGATCTTTCAAACAAACCGCAGTTTGTCCAAGTTCAATGAACAAACTGCTGTTGGTTTGTCAAAATTTCGCCGACAAAACGCTATTTGAAAGTCCAGGATGTTATAGTGGTTTGTTTTTTACGGGACAAAAATGGATTTGAATGTCCAAATTATTAAACACAGTGTCCTATTGAAATAGAGGACGCAACGCCACCTATAACTCAGAAGTGGAATAAATGGACAAAATGCATTTTGAAAGTCTGTTCCTCAAATAGTTTTAGAAAAAAAGTGAGACGATAAAAGGGTATTGATTTATGACGAACATATTATATAAATCACGAAATTTTCTCGAGGATGTCATTTGAATAGAGAAAAGCTGAAGCGAACTGCAAGAGTAAATACATGACTAAAGAATAAATGCAAATTATTGCAATTCAAATGAGTTTACTAAACATAACGATGGATAGCTTAGCTGATGATGTTGATGATGATCAACTTATTTATAATATTTCTAAAGTTTAGTCAATTTTAATCAATACCAAAAGTTAATTTCTAATTGTTTATGCAGGTTAAATTAGAAAGAACTGAAAGGAAATACTCAAGGATTTTCCGTAAGAGGTGTCGTAAAATGCGTTATTAACAAAACAATTCATTATATGTACATGTATATAAAACCTTCAAGAAGTCAAACAAAACGTCGTTGATTCAAAACGACTTCTGCATTTCCCTCTAGCACATATAAGGTAAGTGTCGCCATATACTTGACAGGACGACGAAATGCTTGCGTTGAGTCATGCGCTACTAAAATATTTAAGCAATATGAGCTGTAAATATGAAATTGGCCTTCAACTGTCGAGGACATGTAAACGCACAAATATAAAATCAGCATAGCAGGGTAGCAGTTGGGGGATAGGAGATAAACGTTTCGAGGTACGAAATGTAAAGAGATAAGCGAATGGAGACTCTCTTGGTATGCGTCGTGAAACTGCAAATAAAGCATATAAATTTGTAGAGATATATGAGGGTGAAAAAGTATAGATGGAGGGGTTTAATGTTGAACGTAAAAATACATTCCCACCGCTGAGATTTGTAGCGACTCCCTTTTCCAGCAAACAGAATGAGCCAGTGCCTTTTCATCGCTATTATTATTAATTGTATCTGAACGAACATTTTTGCCCGTATTTCATAAGCGACCTATTTTATGTACATATTTTTTCAATAGGAAAAAGTGTTACAGAAGCTCTTAGTAGAGATTTTTATCTCGCGCTGTATTAAAGCTACTCTTCGTCAACCTTCACCTTTAGTCATGAACTTGTAAATGCAAGAACAGTGCATTAACATGTTTATCTTACATATTTCAGCAGCTGCAGTATCAAGCATCAGGTCAATACTGAAACATGGGGCCTCATCAGGGGTAATCGTAAAAGCAAATATTTATTCGAACTACAAATTTAGTTCGCTCATGAACATTTAATCTATAATCTGTAAATTAAATATAAACCATTAACAGGAGTTTAGCCACACTGTATAATGTTGCATCGTATTGTGTTTCCAGTAATAGTCTGAAATGAGAGTATTGCTTTGTTTGATATCAATTGTCCAAGCAACAGTGATTATGCTACACATAAATATTCAACTTTATTGCAGAAACAATGCAAATTGCCAGGGAAATTATTTCCTCTTCGCATATCAATCACTTTTCTTTGAAACTTCAAGTTTAAAAATATGTCCCTCAAAGTTTTCTAATATAAACTTGTAAATTTGTGTAAGTTTGCATATTTCGGTAGCATTTTTAATTATTTTAGCTCGTTTAAAATGTTATCTCTTTTCCAACACCTACAATTTAAGGTAATGTATATTAGTACACAAATACTATACAAATTTGTGATTGTAAAAACTCGCTTTTTATATTAGTGAAAAACGTTTGTCAATAATTACAACTAGCAGTATGCGTTAATTTTAATCGTTAGCATTTCATCATCTGGGGCGTTAGTATCTGATCTAGATGATGATTATGGCATCTTTCTTCATACAAATACCGTTGGAAGTGCCTCATCACAAACAAATGGCTTACATTGGCTTATCTTCATTTACTTCGATTAGCTCATTTATACTATATAAAAAAATCCGATTTGCTTTCTTTTTTCTAACCACGAAAAGGGCAATGTTGGTTGTTGCTAAATCTGCGGTGGTGTAAGCCCACTTTAATATTAACGTACAGGTATCAGTACTATACGGTAGCTACATTTCTTAGTAGTTGGATTTAGTATTTTCCCTATTATGAACCAGTGTAGCTCTGATGTAATTAATTCGAATAATTGGTTGGTAGCTCTCGGAATACCTAGAAAAGTTTTAACCTGGATATCGGTGCTATTGAAATCAGGTTCTAACGATGTGGCGATTCATAGATATTTAGCAAATGTGCTCGCTTCTTTATGCTGCACAATCTCTATTTTTCATGACACTTCTACTTTTGAATTTCGTAGACTTCAGTAGTAAGGCCATGGTCCACGTTTTCTTTCATGCTTAGGACTACTACATCCTTCAAAATAGGTTCATATAATAGCTACTTGATTCAAAGGGAGTCACTGGGCTACTTAGATGAAGAAGAAGAGTTTCCTTACAGCTTGTCATCCACATTAGTTCGTTGTCTAATCAAACATTGTAAGTTTTTTGTTGCTTATGGGCTAGGGATACAATGGTAGCAGTAATAGAAACATTCCCATTATTCCCACGTGGGAAAAGGCATAGGGTATTTGTAAACATTTTGCATTCTTTTTTATCTTTTCTTAAAGCTCCAAGCAATGCTATGGTCTTGTTGGTTTCTTATTCTATAGTTCTTCTCCATATTGTCTTTGAATGTTTTTTCCTCCTTTTCCCGTATGGGTTTCATGACAGTGCTCTTCTAAAGAATTTATATTGTGTTTCCTGAGAGTATGCCCTAGCCATCCATTAAATCTGGTTTGGTTTATTCGTGCATTAATATCTTTAATTTCTCTTTTATTAGATTAATCAATTTCGATTGAATGTCTCTGTTTTCAAGCGCTACCCAAATGCAATCGTTATTGAAGGTATTACAAGCTTATGCATACTCAATCAACAGCATGTAGAATGGTGACTGAAATTCTGCTCGTTATTCAATAATAATATTAGCGTGAAACCTGTCTGATCTTGCGTAGTCCCTCTCAAGCACTACTATTGGCCTGTTTAACAATATCCTGTTTACGACAATAAGTAGACTTATACTCCTTTAGTTTTTGCATTTTATTGGATCTCCCCTTTTGGGCACTTTTACTATTATTCCCTCTTTCCAGTCTACGAAAATATCTCATATTACCAAATGTTATATAATAAAAGGCAGAGTATATTTACTGAAACCTCTACATCGATCTTTAGCATGTCAGTTGTTATTTCATATTCACTAATATTTCGCAAGACCTTGCAGCTTGCATCATCAGAGTGAAAGTCGTACTAAGAACTGAAGGTCGGTGGGGGGCTATTTTCAGTATTCTGTGTCTGGCGCGCAGAGTGACGTAACGCTAGTTGGTCGTTCAAGTGTAGCGTAATTCGTAGGGCGTGGCCATATGACGCACAGTGGTTGTAAAGCTTTAGATCGTGTATCACAGGGGTCCACGTTTTACTAAGCTTAAAACTATCTTCCCTGTTTATATTATTTGGATGCTCTTCTATTTCTATGCCTTCACGTATCACTCGCCGTAAGTAGTGAGGTATTATGGAAAGTACTCTGGAGTGCTCAAATTCTAAGGAGTGCCCATTTGTAAACGTATTCTCAGCTACGGCAGATGTTGTGATGCGTTTGTGTTGGCAATTGCCTTGATGTTCTTAAAGTCTTAGATCAAAGGAACGACCAGTCTGTCGAATGTACTCGAGCCGCAAGAACACGAAATGCTATATACGCCAGCGGTGTTTAAACTTGGAATTGTGTATTTTACTGATCTGAAGCCGTTACCCAATGTTTCATTGGTCGTGAACACAGTTTTGATGTTGCATCGTTTCAGGACACGTCCTACCTTATCAGTGGAACATTTAACGTAAGGTAGAAATGCTAAGCCTTCCAGAGGTATCATGGTGTTGTCTAGCGTTTTTCGTATGGTTATCCATTATTTTCTAAAGAGTCAAATATTTAGATGTACCTTGTCGCTCTCTAGATTTTCTGCATCTGAGGTACGAATGACTCTAGTCGCCAAAGTCTGGAGAACTGTTGCTTTTTACATTGGATGATGGTGTGAGTTAGCATTTAGATATCTGTCCATGTGTGTTGCCTTTTTATAGACTGCATGTCCTAAACTACCATCTGAATTATGTTTTACCAGGACATCTAGAAACGGAATGCTGCCATTTTCTTCTATTTCGGTTGTGAGTTTTATGTTGGGATGTACATAATTAAGGTTTTTTAGGTATCATCTACACATCTCAACCAGCAGGACAGTTTTAACTGGGCTTGTTCGATAGCCTTAGTTTCAAATGCCTCCATGTAAATATTAACCATAACATGTGATAGCGGTGAACCCATAAAGTTAAACAAAGATGATCTCCTAGTCAGTTTCAACGTAGTGTCACTCTTCACGAAAGTACTGGTTGATGAGGTGTTAGTAATGCTCAAAGATCTCTTGCCTATAGACCAAGTTGAACTTGTCAAAATTTGCTTGAAAATCACTTACTTCAGTTGGAAAAATAAAATATACGAACAAGTCGAAGGAGCGTTCCCGTGATTCAGGTTTCTATGAGGTTTTCCTGAGTCAACACAGTACCTTCTTTGAGGCGAATGCAGGGGTAGTACTTCTCCACTTTTTCTGGCTTCCCTTCCATTCTCCACCATTCCTTTCTCTCACCCGTCCTATAATTCCCGTTCTTGGCTCAAGAGCGACTCAAGATCTCTATAGCAGCCAGCCCCCAGTTGGGGGAATTGAAATGAGTCTGAAAATTTACCTTTTTTATTTACAACGCACACATTTCTCGCAACACTTTTCCAAGTCGTTCTATCGACCCAATCGTCCTCGTTGGGTCTTATAGCGGACATGGCATCTTTTACTCGTGTCATCGAAATTAGTCTGGGCTTAGCTTGCTTTTTTACTTCCTTTTACTATAAAGGAAGTATTGGATTCACCCCAAAAATTCGAAATTGAGTTTTCAACGGATCTTCACGTTTTAGAGTCCCCTGATCCCAAAAAACATATTTTTTTTCATTGGTCTGTCTGTGTGTGTGTGTGTGTCTGTGTGTGTGTCTGTCTGTGAACAGAATATCTCAAAAACGAAAAGAGGTATGGCATTGAAACTTCATATATAAGTTTTGTGTACTATGTAGATGAGACAGCAAGCTTTTGAAGAAAATCGCATAACCGGAAGTAGGTGTTTACTCTTGTGATTTTTCAGTTTTTTTCGATTTTTTCAAAAACGGCTCTAACGATTTTTTTTAAACTTTACATTTTTACTACATTTTTAATGTGTATTGATGTGAAATAGGTGATTTTCCAGTTGAATACTTCTAAAGTGGGTTTCTTTTGTTTTTTTAGCTATTTTTTTTATTAACTCCCATTTTAAATAAAACACCCGGTATATTATTACATTTTTGAATTCACCTTAAAATTCTAGAGAAAATTTGTCTCTTCAACTAACACTCTATTTTGTACCGTTTTTGTAGTAGTTGTAATTTTTGAAAATTTTTGACAAATGGCTAAAAATTAAAAATGAAATTTTTGACTAATTATAAGAACACTGTAAAAGGAAGTTGTGTGAGTGTATCACACCAGATTTTTAAGTGTGTTGGTACCTACTCCCATACATATTTGGGCCATCGATTGTTTTGCATTAGTCGAAGATGATCATACCATTTCAGCCGTTTTTTTCCGATAATTTTAATAATATGATCCTTTACGACCATTTGTCTCCGAATTTCTTCATTTGGGACTTCGTCAAATTTGGATAAACCGCATCTTCTTTCTTTATCCTCTTTATGGATTTACTTAACGAGCTATAACAATTCCCTTTTGCGTCGTAATCTGATAAGTCTGTGGGTGCATCAAATTGTATTATAGTTATTTTTGCTTGCCTTCCTAGGTGAAATCTTGACGTAATTCTTTCATTAATAGGGTTTCAGTGGCCCTGGCTTTTGGCCCATTTTCTTTTATCTCTCCACTTTCATTTCATCTGAATTCACTTACGTCCAAGATTTCTATATTGTAGGTTTTCCTATTTTGTATTACTTTTTAACTTTTATGTAACTAAAATAACATCATATCGAATTATTGATTTCTATTTACTATCCGCATTTCTGAGATTATTGAAGTATTTATCGTTGATTTCTATTGCAAACAAGAGCATCGATTCGGCCGGTATTCACGATTCTTCTTTGTTTACAACTATTTTATCGAATAGCTTTTCATAATCTGCAAAACCAGGAGTGAAAGAAAAATTGTGGAATTTGCATTTTTATGTAACGATTTGACTTTTAGAAGGTGACCGTTAGTATGTACGAGTATCTCGTTCTGAAAACTGGTTGCTCCGCTGGTTGATACTGCACAGTATAAGCGATTGGTTAGGTTTGTTGAGAAGTTATATGCACATATTTGATGTCAGACTGATTCATATGTAGTTCTGCAGCTTTATAGTTTTGAAGAGCATTTAATCATCGCATTGTTTCATCCTTTTCCTTTTTCGAAGGCATTCGTTAAAACTACTTCATTTTTACTCTTACTTTGTTAATTACTACCACTATATTTTTTAGAATATGTCGGCCTCTGCAAGGGATTTATCGTTTTGGATACTTTTCAGGTTAGTTTCTCCTAATATAGGATGTCTATATTTAGAAGCGTTTTGGACTTGGTCCTAGCTAAGTATAGTATACCATCAATTACTATAAATGTTTCAGAGCGCCTGTTACATACCGTTTTATTCAGAAAAAAAGTAACAGAATTCTTATTAACTAAATAGGCCGTGATAAACAATAAACAAATTTCCGTCTGTTTGGCAGCTGGAAAACTATATCTCTGCTTCTAGTACAAATGTTATTTTGATAAAAACATACTACGTTGATGAATTGTGGAAATAATTGTGAACAAGCACCTAGTTGGCAGAATTTCTAAATATATCCCGATCCATAGTTGGAATAGTTTTGCGAACCTACAGGGAAAGTCTTACTGCCGAAAGAAAGTCAGCTTCTGGTCAAGAAAGTGGATTTTAGGACAAACATTGAAGCTGTCTACAGAAATAATACAAATCCGTCAGAGTGCATGCTGATTGACAACATAGATACCACAAAGTTATAGTCCACGGGATTAAGGTAAGTATTGGGTTAAAAACCCATAAAGTTTGAGAAGTACCTGGCAGAACCGTAGTAGAAAAATTGATATCACGAGCACGCAAATTGTACATTGACTTTTTAACACAACCTTATGGACCATCAAACTTATTGTGTTATTAATTTTAACCAAATCCTAGGTAAAGAATTTTTTTTCCAGCCGGTTAGAATAGTAGGCATTGCTCACCTCATCTGAGGTAAGAAAGTTCGTTTCTCTCACCTAGGTAAGAAAGTAAATCATGCAATTTTTATGAAGAAACTGTACCGCATGTTAGCTGACTGCTGACGCGTGCTCATTCTGAGAGCTGACATATTGATAGTTGACGGATAATTGACTTTATGACTTGTGTTACAGTCTGTTTATACGAGGAATTAGGAATGCATTCTGTGAGTGTTCACATCCTTTTGATGCAGGTAAGTACGAAACCTTAAGTGGCCCCGTGAGTGGCCCTTCATTTGAAGGAATGAAATTAACATCTCGCGCATGCGTACTCACGACAGGAGAGGCTAAAAATCACCTTGCGCGCCCGCGCTTCTTTTTAATGCAACCAAAACTGCTTTGACAGTTTGACCTCAGTGGACATAACCTCAAAAAGTATAAATAGTAAAGCGATTTTTTAACGAAAAATTTTTTAAGTTTTCAGAGTTACTTATGAATAAAACTGTTTAGAAACATTTTGAGAACAGCATAAAATCGGAAAACATGCTGCATATTTTGCAGGATATTGTCACCTTTAACAACTTTAACAGTCTGTTGAATTATTTTTATAGTGTCAAATTTTGCTCCATTGAGGCCGGCTGGGAAAAAAATAGTATTCAAACTTCGTTAAGAAAGTGCTCTTGCATACCTTGCGCAATTACAAACCTCGCCTTCGGCTCAGTTTATAAACTTTGCGCTCGGTATGCAAGACTGCACTTTCTTACCTTGGTTTGAAATATACTATTATGTTGCCTAGTATAAAAGTAATGTACCTAGAAAATTTATGGCTTGGCGGGCCATGTAACGAATTTCCTACAACTGGCTGCAACTGGAGAAATTTGCTTGCAAAACTGCCTACTGTAGCGGGAATACATTGTCACTTGCAGCAGCAAATAACCCCCGCGGAAGGTTGATGGCGGCGTGTAAAAATCTTAAACGAGGAACTTTCTATGAATTTCCTGACCATCTTATGCCAGTAGATCTATGAACTCATCAAAAGATGCGCGAGTGAAAGACAAGCATCGTAAACGCAAAATAAAGAAGGTCGCGAGTGATGGACAACATCTGCTGAGGCGGGGTCAGTACTCGCAAGAACAACAATTTAACGCTCTTTGTAGATCCGCAGCGGCATTAAATGTACACGACAGAAAACCCCAGCTCAACAAACGGATAACACAGGTCTGCGAAAAAATACTTTTTTGAAATTGTTTTAACTTTAGTCACTTTTTTTATGTTTTTCAGTGCTGAACTCAAAAACTAAACCCGTTTTTTTTCTATCACGTAGGGGTTTTTCACAAAAAACTGATGTATTTTAGAAATAGTAAGGTAAATACAAAAAAAAATATGGAATGTATATTTTATTTTACATTTATTAAAATCATAAGTAACCAAACATTTTTCATAAAAACAACATAAAATTAGTAAAACTGCATGACCTTCATGGGGATTCCGGAACACTCGGGCAAGAAGCGGAGGCGTCATGAATCCTCTCGCTGACCCAAAGCTTCGAAGATACAATATGTCCAATTTTTGGACATACACTTTCTCAATTTCTTTGGATATACACCTCTTTTCAATTTACATAATATGTTGAAAGTACGTGTTACACCTTACATTTACCTTTATTGCTCTTCTTGTGGGGTGCTTGTACATCTAAGGACTCTAAATGTTGTTTCAACGGCCAGATGCTTCTTTTACTATATATCCCGTGTATTTGCATTTCTGGTTAGATGTGTATTGGAATCGTGAAAAAATTACCTTTCTACATTTCTTCAGATGATCAAGTTTAAGGGTCGCAAAATGGCGAAAAACGTGTTTTCTGAATTCCGTCTATCTATCTGTCCACCTGTTGGCGATGTAGCTCATAAATTACTTCTTGGAAGAAGACGATACTTTCCATGCGAGTTAGTTGTCTACTTGGCACAAAATCGAATATACTTCCGGTCAAATGTATACAAGGTGATATTTCTAAAATCTTTAGCTTAAAAACCTTCACCTGCCTGGAAAGTTCACAGTAGAGCCTTTTCATGCTTGTTTCTTTAGCCATTCATTTGTTTTTCTGTCTCTTAATGAAAGACCCAACAAAACTTTTTTCATCGCGCGTTGGATCACTGTATCCCTTTGCTTGTTATTTAATATCATTGTTTATATTTGTTTGTTTTTCAGGTTAAAGTTGAAGATTGTCGTAATGATTCTTTTTCCAATCAACAGAATTTTGATTTTATCTGCCAAGTAGAAATTATTGCTCCCAATAGATATATTTGCTTACTTTTACTATCTCTATGTATTTACTTTCGTATTTCCGTTCTCTGCACTCTGCATTAATTTTATCGATTTTATTCTTATTATAGACCGATTTTTCTAATTCCTTGTTTACTTTATTAAGCATTGCGTCTAGTTCTTCTAGGCTCTCGGATCTAAGCCTTAGGTATTTGGGTCATTAATGTAGTTTCCGTTGATATTGATGCCTTGATTTTCTCATTTCAGATCATTGAACACATATTCTAATGCAAAGGTGAATAGTTTCGGCAACAGACAATCTCCCTGTTTCACGCATCTTTCTAATCTTATCAGCTCCGGTTTTGCATGTAGGTACTATTGCCGTTGAATCGTTTAATACGTAGTTTAACAGATTTAATTTTACAGTTTTCGAGTGCTCTTAGTAGTGCTCACATTTTCATAGAATCAAACGCCTTTTTGTTAATCGAAAAATCTCAAACATATGAGAAAATTGTATTCGTTTCATTTTTCTATTAGTATTTTTACGGTGTGTAAATGATCAGCTATATTCTTTTTAGAATTTCGTTTATTTGTGGAGATGTTGGTGGTTACTTTATGCAATCATATTATATATAAAAAATGCTTATTGTGCCTGGTTTTCATGCATGCAAGCATAGACAGAGCCGGTTTCAGACAGTACAGGCTTCGGGCATTTTAATGTTCGTGCTTTTGAGGACAGCTATTTCGGCGCTATTTTAATATTGTTTTATGCTATAGCGCCCGTTGTTTTGATGTTATTAATACTATGTGCTTCAGCAATGGCCGTTAATTTTAAGGTTTAATCCCATTGTTTTTGGTTTTCTTTTTTATTTTAAATGTGGTTTTAAGTCAATATATTTGTGTAAACAAATTTACTTTTCTTGTGTATGTTGTTTGAAGTCAGTTTCAGCCCAAGAACGCTACAGGTGCAAACCAGCTTCTTGTTTTTGGCAAATAGCAATGGTTGGTTATCACAATTGGGGTATTTAAGAGTTTCATGTAAACTGAGCTAGCAAGGTAACCAAAGAAGGTGCATAATAATGAAAATATTAAGACGTACGATACGTCTTATTTGAGTATAACGTCCCGACGGAGGGGCTCTACAAACGTATCGTTACATACAACGGTTGAAAGCAGATATTGCCAACATCTTTCCACTGGTTTCTATCTTCGGCTAATTTAGTAGCAGTTGTTAAAGATGTGCCAGTTAAGTTTGGTTTGACCAACTGGTTGGAAAGTGTCCTGTAGGTTGGTTACCTTCAATTCAGCTTTGTATGATTAGTCTCTTTAAATTATTCAGGCTTCGTCGTCCTATATGTACAGAAATTTTAAGCGTTCTGGTTTGGAAAGGAAGCTTTGGTTCGGTGTTTCGTCCAGGGAATTCGTAATGTCCATCGCCCGCACCACATCTCGAAAACATCAATGCGTCGCTTAGCAGCTAATTCAACAACCCATGTCTCAGCAGCATATAATAATATCCAAAAACTATAGTTTTCATCACATTTTCGATAACTCCTACATTTCATAAGTTACGAGACGTTTATTGTCAACGACGTGTTTAGGTTCCGAGTTTGTATTAATATTAATTATTAGTGATTCTAGATGTACAAAGCGATCAACGACTTTGAAATAATATTGTGTTTGCCTTATCCCATTTGTTTTAAATTTTTCCACATTGCAAACAGTTATTAATATGTTTATTTGAAATCCATTGTTTTACGACTTTTTTGTAGGTGGCGAGGCGACAGATAAACGTCAATCGACCGAACATAACCTACAAAAGTTGGTTAAAATGTTGTAATTTCACGATTCCTCGATTTCAAATAAAACATAGTGTACACCTCGGCACTGAAGTTCTTTTTTATCCCTCATGTGGTTTATTTGCCTTGGCCGTACGGGCCTCGGCAACTAAATCCACATTCGTGATAAAAAGTTATACTTCAGTGCCTTGGTATACAAACTACTATTAGTTATTATTTTAATTACTTTGTCATTTATTTCGTCTACCACATGAGTAGGCATTTAGTCGGCACTTCTTCAGATCTCTGGTTTATAGTTTTGCCGTTTGTAAACATTTTGGTCTCCAAGTTAACCCTAATATGTGTGAATTTTTTTTTGTGGTGAAAAGAATGACGCAGTTTTTGAAGGTTTCAACAATAGTTCTCCAGGAATCCAAACTGTTGAAGATTTATCATTGTTAGGAGCTCCCATTGCAAATGGTTGTGTAGAATCTTTAATGAGAAAAAAGTACAGTGAGCTATCTTTGTTGACAGATCGTCTTAAGGATTTAAAATTTCATGTTGGATATTTCATTCTGAAGAATTCTTTCCTCATTCTAAAACACGTTTACCTTCTACGTACATCTCCAATTTGGAATATTGCTGATTTTATTGGAGAAATGAATAACCATTTGAAAAACATAGAAGAACATTTGCTAAACACACAACTAAATGATGATAAATGGGCTGTGTCATCATTACCAGTACGATTTGGAGGAACTGGTATTCGTAAAATAGCTGATGTCATGTTGCCAGCTTTCCTATCTTCGGTTAACAGCATTTTTAGATTAGTCCAATCGATGTTAAACAATTCAAGTTCGGACATTTCAGAATTGCTTGTTATACTGGAGGTTTGGAATTATGGGATACCCATTTTATAGAAACTATGACTCCTATCGTAAAACATCTCAACGCAGCTGGGACTAAACTTATTACAACTTTTTGATCAGCAATCTAAATTTCGAAGTTGATGAGGACAGAGCCTTACACCTGGCTAGTTTAAGGATATAATCTTCAGCGTGGCTTCATGCGTTACCTTTAAAATTAATTGGAACTTTGATAGATAACAACACTTTTAGAATTGCTATGACTTTACGTTTAGGAGGTATTTTATGTGTACCTCATGTTTGTGTTTGTAACCAAGTAGTTTTAGCAAGAGGTACTCATGGTCTTTCTTGTAAAAAAAGTGCAGGTAGACAATCTAGACATTTCGCCTTAAATGAAACTATAAGAAAATCGCTTGTTTCCGCGAAATTTTCCACCCACCCAGAACCTACAGGAATTTGCAGGAATGATGGTCGAACGCCTGATGGTATGACCATCATTCCATGGAAAAATAGCAAATGTTTAGTGTGGGATGCGACTTGTTCAGACACTCTAGTACCATCCTATCTAAAATCTTCACTGTAAGGAGCTGGTACGGTTGCAGAAATGGCGGATGGAAAAAAAGGACAAAATATGCAGAAATTACTGATTATTATATCTTTGTTCCTTTCGCCGTAGAAACAATGGACCCGTGGTGCCAAGAGGCAATAGATTTTATAAACATTATAGGAAAAATAACATCTGAAATATCGGGAGATAATCGTTCCTCTGCATATATTAGGCAAAGAATCAGCATTGCAATTCAAAAAGGAAATGCTGCATTTGTGATGGGAACCATTCCTCCATCAGTATCAATGGAAGACATTTTTTATTTATTATATTTTTTTTATATTATTGTTATTGATTTACTTATATTTTATGTATGTAACAAATAAAAAAAAATTTTTTTGCCTTTCTGTGACGTTGTTATTTCTTGACGTTCACATCTTTATAGTTGTATATAAAGCTCTTCATCCATTCTATTCATTTGTTTACATTCATTTACAACCTCTTCATTTGAGTCTGCTAATGTAAGTATGTATTTATTTCTAGTGTTGATTTAGTTGTTTTTATCACTGTAGTAACCATATTGTCGTCTCTGTTCATTCTATTTTGTCTAATCCTTTTTAGTATTCGTATTCGATGGTTCTATTAGGTTTTCTATTAGGTTAACCTCTCACCATCTATTTTAGATCTCGGAATCTTCCTTCACCAGTTTATCAATGCAATTAGTCAGTCAGTTGGTTGTTAATTTTATCAATGTCTATTAATTAAAGGTCATTGTTTCAATAGATGTGAGTTCCTATTCTAATTATTCGTGTACTGACGACTCTTAATTGTTTTTGGGTTATTATGACCAATGACCATGTCCTGCTGGAAATGTCGACTCTTTCTAATTTCTTGTCGATAGTAAATTGAGTTCTTATAATTCTATTGTTAGGTACTGTCGTACATTAAAATTGTTTAATACTAATACATAGTTAATTAAATGTTTATATTAGTTTACCAAAACCTTAGATATCGTTCAACTTTATACAATTTACAGTAGTTGATAAAGTAACATCGTGGTAACTACATAAAGGTGTTAGCCAGTTTGCTCTTATAATAATTTGAAAGTATTGAACGGATACAACGTTTAGGGCGAACAGAGGAATCTGTAAGTCTTCAGTGGTATTAAATGATTATTCCGTTTTGCGTCTTATCCTATCTGCTACACAATTAATGTGCTCCGTTTAACTTAAGAAACTTAGAGATATAAATTGTCAAGTTCTAATTTGCCTCTGCAATTTTCTTTGAGTGCTGGAAAAGGGAAGCTGCACTATCTCACTTAAATCTTTATTTAATTAGCTTTGTCAGGATTTATACGACTCCAACATAAATATAAACCGATGATCCGCGTAAATAATACCTATCGGATTAGAATTGCGCTTTTTGTTGTCTGGGTGATATAGGGTCAAGTCGAAAGAATTTAACAAAGGCCGGGCGACAGAGCTATTCATTCCAAATGAAAAAAGAACATTCAAATTGCCAAAAGAACACGAGGATAACAGTCAACTGCAAGAAAAATGTGACCAATATACAAAATTGTGTTCGAGCTCGTCTTTTATTGATTTTGGGATATTATATGAAGTGTTATCGGAAGCCCTTGCGATATATTATGTAAATGGAAGTGCAGTCGCGGGGAATAAAGCGGGGTACAGTTCGTGTTTCTTTCGAAAGCTGCTAAATTAATAAATTTCAATTCGGGCGCAACTGAGACGGTGCTGTTTTTCGCAAAAAGGACCGCGGAGTTCTTGTGGAGAAATTAAGTATGCGCATACAAAGACCCCACAAATTAAGGCAAGGATCCGCATTGTTAGATCGACGAAACGTAATTATATGGGTTCTTGTTAGCTTCATTTACCGTTATTTGATTTCCAACTAGCATTGCTATACAACAATTTGATTTTATTTCGGTCACGTTTGCTTGCATTATTAAAAATCGATGGAATGGTATTACAACAATGCCTACAGGAGCGTTTAGCAGGATGTTCCCCCTTGGACTACGACGCATAAAAACGTGACAGTTTTTACAATTTTTAAGTTCCGAATTTTATGGTTGTTGTGTTGTTTTGCGAAACGGGCCTGTCGGAATTAAGCAAAATGTAAATAATTCGCTTTGTGCTCATATCGATTTGTGGAGTGTTGGTGTTTAATTAAAAATTAGTAAGAACTAAAGCATTTACGTTGTAATTCCCTTCCCTCGCTGGTCCAAATTAAGACGGTTTTGTCGCCTCCTTTTACCTCGCATCGCAACGTCACATCCGTATGTTCTTGTCCAATTTGCTCAGGAGGTGTGTCCATGAACGTTATTGGAACTGAAAACAAATTACACAAAAATATATTAGAATAAATCTTGTTACTTAGCACTTAACGTATTTTATTGAGGACGTTCAAGATAGGATTAGTCTTAAGAGAAAATGTACTAGCATTAATAAAATGTGATCTCAGGGCGCGTAATACATCTCTAAAATAGATTTATGCAACTAAAGCTGAAACACCGCAGCCATCAATTGGGCATTGTGAAAACAACACTGTTATTTGTGTTTAATGTAGATGTCAGAAGGTTTTTAATCCATTTTCTTCTAATCATTGTCTACTCTATTAGTACATCTCATGGTAAGAATTCAGTACAGGAAGGACAGTACAATGCAAAGCTTAAGATGCCATTTTTCCCTTCAATACTACTAAGTTGTCAACAGATGCTTTGAATTTAAACACTTTTACTTTTTAAGCACTTCTGGAAAAATAAACAAATAAACCTGGTAAATTTTCTTCATAAAAACTTTAATAATATTAAGAACAACTATCAATTAAAAAATCTTAAATTAAATTAAAATATAGCTATTTATGCAACAAGTGCTAAAAGTTGACGTTTATGCACGAGACATGAAAATGAGTTTCATAACATGTCTCGTGCAGAAACGACTTTAAGCACGCGTTGCATACAATATTTTATCTACGACCTTAATTTTACTGTTATTAATCCATAAATATCGATTTAACAAAGGTTTGCATCTACGACACTTCTAATTTATGTCATAATATAAAGTAGGCCATGCCGCGCGGGCGAATGTTTGCGAATGACAGTAGTCAGGGTCAGTTACGAAATGTAATTATTAATACTCCACATCTGACTGTATTCATTACATAACGCTTTAATTTTTTCAAAAACACTTTACCTGTAACGCAAGGAGCAACTAGAATAACTTTACAACTTCACTTCCAGTTCGAAATTGTAGTTTTATAACCTCACTTCATTTTTAGCACATGGACTAAAAGTAAACAGCTGATTTCTTTAACCACGGTAATAGTATTTTACAGTAGAAGCCCTAACGGACGTGTATTGTACAATAGTTTTTGTAATACCTACATACAATTGGGTCATATCTATATTTTTCTAATTTATTTTCATCAAAATGCTAGGTTTGTGTAATGACGTTTTAGAATGATTGAGAGTGCGTAGAACGTTGCAACTGTTGTTTATAAATGTCAGTTATTTCCAATTTCGTGTATGGTTGTAAGCAGTTTTAAGTTGTAACCAGCTCGTAACTTATGAAATCTGTAGAAAATGATGAAGATATTCCTAAAGACGTTAAGATTGTGAATGAGCAAGTTATTTTAGTATGTTCAGGAGTTATAGAAGTCTTTTGCGCCTTCTTCTATGTGGAGTTGAAGGCTTGGTTGCTGCTGGATTTATGTGACAAACGTCACTTTGACGTTCGGCATACAATTTAGCAGGCCGTGGTCTTTACGGACACTTTTTACGGCCGGGCCGTAAAGAGGTTGTTTGCGCAGTAGTAAACAGTCCTTAAAGAAATATTTAACAAGTAGGTATTACAAAAACTATAAAACGTCACTTTTAGTGAAACAACTAGCGCTAAAAGGCCTACTTTTAGTGGTGGTCGTAGATAAAAACATTAATTTTAAATTATGCTTACTGTAATCTAAATTATGTAAATCAAAAAGTTCACATAATCTAATAATTTCTTTCATTTCTCAAAAAAATTTTACAAAAAAACTTAAAATCAAACCCTAATAAATTTGAAAACGTTAACAATTTGGAAAAACTGAAACTTGGATTAAAAATTTAACTAATATAAAATTACCACAAGATGTAGATGTTTTTAAACTAGGAAAACATTTTAGCATATACATATAATCCTAAAAATAAAATGGCAAGTGAGAAATTTGTAGTAAATATTGAAGATGCTATCAATAATTTAGAATCAGAAAATCAAACCAAAATAAGAACTTCTGTCTGCAATATTTTAACTAACCACCAAAATAAAAAAATCTATTCAATTCTAATGAAAATATACAAAATAATATATTCCTACTTAAAGTAAATAATACTACAGAAATTTAAAAAAGATAAAGACAATAGCTGCTGCAGCAGACAAAACACAAACAATAGTCATAATTAACAGAAACATAACAAAGTAGATAAATATCCGACTAATAAAATTCAAAATTTTAATCACAAAAATGTAAAAAAAATTGAACAACAACTAGATAGGTAGATAATAAAACTTACAAAAAACTTAGAACACATAATGGACTTTTACATAAAATTTACGGTTTACTGAAATTACATAAAAAGACTACCCCTTACGACCTATTGTAGCTTCATATACAAGCCCATTATACAGTGAGACTGTACGTATATGACTGAATTATGCAAAATTAGATAGAGGGAATTTACTTAACGTTAACATGGTGTTTGTAAACAAAATAACAGCACGGTGACTATAGAAACTAATTGGAGCTAAATTATTTCATTGTAATTTCAAAACCGACCATTGTTACTAGCGTGGGTAAATTGATTAATGCTAAAATAAGGTTACCAATGTATAGTATTACATTATTCACACGGTATAATATATCCAAACATTTATCAAACATATTAATAAATATTACTAAAAAACCCCAATATAGTGTAAACGACTCTTGGACTTTCAAAAAATTTGTTAATATTATTTCACTGCCAAATAATCATGTATTCTAATTGGATGTTATTTCTTTTTATACATATATTCCTATTGACTTGCCATTGAAACAATAAAACAAGTTTGGAGTCAAATTGAAAAATTCACTGAAATCCCCAAAAATAAATTTATTAACGCTGTTGAGTACATATTACAATCCACTTATTTTTCATTTAATAATAATCAAACATATAAACATAATTTTGGAGTTGCAATGGGACAACCCATATCTGATATCGCTGATTTAGACCTACAAAAACCTGAATCTAAAATTTTAATGGAGTTATATGAAATCAGTTTTTATAGGCAATATGTTAAGGACATAATACGATAAACACAATTTTCACCACTTAATAACTAGCATCCTAGATTACAATTTACAATTGAAAATGAAACTGTTAATAAAACCATACATTTTCTTGATCTAACATTAATAAAAACAAGTTTTGTTAATATTGAAGCAAATTGGTTAAGAAAGGACATTAAAACCGATAGAATTTAAATTATAATTCTGATACATCTTTAATAAATATTATACACCAAGTAAATTAAACATATGTTTATTCACGAAAAGATGTCACGAGCACGTAGTGCGAGTGTGATCATATCTTTGAGTTAATAAATGTTTAATTCACGTAGCGTATATATGTTTTTATTCAATTTTGACGAAATTTTGAATACAAAATTAAAAACATTCAAATTAAGATATACATTTGCCCATTCATCGTCGATTTGATCTAAATTTTAGTAATTCTATATTACCCACTACAAAAAGAAAGAATAATTGAATGTAAATATTTGTAGAAATAATAAAAATATGTTATTCATTGAAACTTTTCTAATTCTCTAGTGAATTAAACTTTTTTAATTCTCTAGTGAATTAAAACACTTTTATTTCACTTGTGAATCATATACTGTTTATGAAGGTTGTTATGGAGTTAATAATGTCACTTTAAACTGTTAAAATTTAATAAAATATAAAATAAGTGTAATTGACAGTTTAACCTATCATCTTATACGCATTATAAAGAAATCATAAATAAAATTAAGAATATTTTAATAAACAATAATCTCCTACACAAATAAACTTAAATATAAAAACACAAATAATATAGATTTTTCTATTGATTTATACCCTAACAGCTTAGGGCAAGAATTTAACAATAACCAAAACATTAAAAACTTGCGTTACATTTCTATTCCATATATACCAAAATTATCACAACATTTAAGTAAAGTTTTAAAAATTTATAATATTAACGTATTTGTTAAAAATTATAATACAGTCGAAAATAAATTTTTCAACAACTTAAAATGTAAAATAGATATTCATTCTGAATCAATCATTGTTTTCCAAATCATTGTAATAACTGCGATTCCAGTTATATTGGTCAAACTAAACAAAACTTCAAAACGTCTATAATAACTAAGACTTAAGCTCCAAATAAACCTAATACTGCATTGTGTGACCATGCTGTAGAAAACTCTCACAATTTTAATTTTGATTCCCCTAAATTATTCCAAAGAGAAAGCAATTTAAAAAACGCTTAATCTTTGAAATGAAATGAAAAAAAATCAAAATCTATTAATTACAAAACTGATATTGAAAATCTTCATTCAATATGGTATAACCTTAATTAATAGAATACAAGTATTTCAAGTTGGTCTTTCCTTTTAATAAATTCTTAAACAGTGAAAATTTTATCTAACGGGAATTCCTAAATGACAGCTCACATACTTAATACATTTTCCACTTTGTTAACAACTAATGTTCGGAATTAAAATATTTTCAATTATTTCCAAGCGAAATGATGTATTTAAAAACAATGTTAGGACGTGCTAATTCCTCCCATAATCATTTCAATTACTTTTAATTGGTAAGAAATCTTTATACATTGTTTAATTTAATATTCTAACCTTTTCGCTCCTTCTAGAAACATGTGGTGCAAAATGCAAATTAAGAAGCCTCTGTGTGAAGAAGCTAGCAGATGCTGGCGAAACGTTACGTTAACAAGTGTTTATTATACCGATTACGAAAATAATTGGCTGTTTCAATTAACTTTCGAAACAAATATATTCAATGAAACATACCTGGTAAGATGTACCAACGCTATAACCATCCAACTCGACAATCGTATGTTTAGTTTATGATTGAGGTGCATCTTTACAATTTTATCAAGGAAATTTAGCAACAGCGCCTTTTATAAGACCCCCAACTAAATTAACAATAGTTCAAAATTATTAACTGTTAAGTATAGACTCTGTCGTTCTCCAACATTGGATAAAAACTGGAAATTAAAGGACATCTTAATTGTCTGAAGTCTTCTAATATTGCACTTTAGGAAATAATTCAGAAAACGTAGTTTATTGACTCAGTCGACTCAGTTGGAGTAAGTTGTGTGAGCAGGAAGGCCAGACTCAGCCCTCTTTTTGATAGCAGTTGAAGACTATGCTAACCCCCATTGAAATAACTACAGTGGATATTAAAACTGACTTAAATTGCTAACATATAAATTCTGTATTTATACGTTAAGTGCGATTTTGCGTTTTTTTGTTAATGTAGCGGAACGCGGACTAGGTTTATTGTGGGAGTTAAGTACAAATTTATTATATTTACAATTACAAATTGAGTCAAAACATTGCATCTTGACCTAATAACATTGATAAAGAATTCTACGATTACATTAAAGTAGGCCGCAGCAATTATAAGTTCTAAACTAGGTGTCACGTATTGTCTCTAAATTTCAGCCAAATTATTTATGGTTAAACGTAGTTTAAACAAAATAACAGTTGTTGTTTGTAAATACTAAACAATTGCGGAAACTTTTCCAATATATGTTTGATTCCCATGCAAAATATCAATTCACAGAACCAGAGAGCTTTTACAATGCCCTTTAGCAAAAAAATCTGGATTTGCGTAAGTATATTTACAAAAAATATAACAATTTGCTTGAAATCAATGGTCCTCAGAGGTTGAAATTTAGATACAACGTGTTAAAAGCTAAATATATCCGAAGAAAATTTATGCAAATGATGTTCTTTCTATTATCAGTGTTTATGATAAAACTGTATTAATAATTTATTTATTATGTTTCTGTCATTAAGACAAACTGCGTAGCAGCAAATCAATAGCGTTTTGCCTGCAAATCTTGGAAAATGTGTATAGTCTGATTCTCCATAACAATTATTGTGCATAAAACATGATTACAGTGACACAGTAAACAATTATCGTGACGACTTTACAGCCAAGGTGCGTGTTCGCTTCATTCACCGCCCCTGTTTCCATTTATTCCATCTGCTTCGTTTTCGTTTACCACTTTTCTTGGCCCTTCTCGATCCTGTTTCCCTCAGGTTTGCATTTTAATATCTCCCGTGAGAATGTGCCCCTGGGTATTCTGTCAACGTGACTCTTGCAGGAATTTTGTTTTAAGTTATTTTTAATGTTTTGTTAATATACATTGCGTGCCTTTATCAATTCGTAAGCAATGACAGCAAGGGGAAGGAGTCATTTAACTGGAAATTTTAATTATATCCTTATACGTGGGATCCGTTCTACGTGTATTATTTATCTGATGGCTTTTATGTGCATTTAAACAACTCAGTAGGCTTTCAATTTTGAACGTTCTATTCTCCTAATTTGCTGTGAATATACGATCATCTTTTGTTTCGATTTAATACTTAATTGTGGAATGTTTCTTAAGTAGAAATAGTGGTATCGAAGTAATTTTAAGGGTTATTTAAAGATTCTTAGCAGTACTAGCATGCAATATTGTAAACAAAAAATAGATTATCGTCGAAACAAAACATATTTTAGCTTGCAATAAAAAATGCATGCTCTCAAAATGAGTAATATTTATGGAATTGTTGCAAGAACTCCTTGCGGGACTCTAATTGTCCCAGAAATCGTTTAACAACTTTAATATATTGTTATGATACATGAGGCAGTGTAATCAAATTCAATAAAGAAATATTTAAAACGAATAAGTTTGGAAGATTGATATAATTAAATCTTGATGGGTGTTAAATTTTAAACATTATTAACAAATTTAATTGAGACAATGAGGGAGGAGATTTTAATATTAATTGAATATACTAATTTAATAGTTACAGAAAATTTTTATAAAATACGAGCCAAGGTAACGATTGACAAATGTGTTATAATAATAATGTGAATTATTAAGTTGTAATAATAGATAATTTAAAATATGGTAGGGTGCAGTAAGAATTGTATCCAACAAGAACAATTTTTGTTTAAGGGTAGTTATATAAATAAACTCATCGAAATCTTCAAAAGCAAAAAACTAGATTATCGAGATATAAAATTAATATCCAATCTATATTATAACCAAAAGGCAGTAATACGAGTAGGAAATGAAACATCAGAAGAAGTTGAAATACAGAGAGGAGTTAGACAAGGTTGTGTATTGTCACCCACCCTATTCAATGCCTATTCGGAGGAAATAATGAAAAGAGCCTTAGAATCTGAAACAGCAGGGATAAAAATTAATGGAACACCAATAAACAATATAAGGTATGATGACGACACCGTAGTGATCACAGACAACTTAAAAGATCTAGAGAGATTAATGAACAAAATATGTGACTATAGTGAAGAATACGGTCTATCCCTTAATATCAGAAAAACAAAATTTATGAGGATCAGCAAAAACAACAATACCAATGACATCTTAAGAATTAAAGGCCAACAGATCGAAAGAGTTACAAAATACACTTATTTAGGAAGTTTAATAACAGAAAGTAACAATTACACAGCGTAAATAAGATCTAGAATTGAAAAAGCACGAAGTAGCTTCAGTAAAATGAAAAGAGTCTTTTGCAGTAAGGATCTGTCCCTGTCACTGAAAATACGACTGATGAGATGTTATGTATTCAGCGTTCTTTTATATGGAATGGAAGCTTGGACGATAAACCAGACCGCAATGAATAAACTTGACTCTTTCGAAATGTGGATTTATAGAAGAATTTTGAAAATATCTTGGATGGACAGAATCACTAACGTTGAAGTATTACGAAGAATGGAAAAAGAGAAAGAAATATTAAATAGTGTCAAGGAGAGGAAGCTTCAATATCTTTGCCACATAATGCGTGGAGAAAGATACAGCATACTACAACTTGTAATACAGGGAAAGATTGCGTGTAGGAGAAGTGTTGGCAGAAGAAGAATATCTTGGCTGCGCAATCTGAGAGAATGGTTTGACTGCAGTTCCAGTCAATTATTCAGAGCAGCTGCATCTAAAATCCGAATAGCCATTATGATAACCAACCTCCGTAACGGAGACGGTACTTAAAGAAGAAGATATAAATAAACTCAAAGAAAGATGTATAACATATTTTGAAATGTGATTTTGACTAAATAAAAATGGAAATTGGTGTATAATTTGTACAGTTATTTAGTTTACATACAAATATAAATGCTATAAATAAATCTACGAGGTATTAAAGATGGAGCCTAAATATTAATATTATAAAATACTCACAATCGGTGAAGGGATTGTTAAGTGCTGCGAATTACATTAAAGGAACTAGAGAACGACAAAATTGGATAGAATTGAATTTATTGACTAACGTGTAGCATAATTACATGTTCATATTTTGACATTGGTGGTTGCATCGTAATAAAGTAATTGAACTAGAACGAGATTTGTGATGGTGCTACCAGAATTGGACAACTTCAGAGGAGATTGCAGAGTACCGAAGAATATCTAAGAAAGAAACAAGATAAGAGCTGTTGCAGTTATAAACCTGAAACTTACCAGGTTTGGTTGGAGTTGAAGCTGACGTTTGATAGAGGAATTGCAGCCAGAATCAGCAGGGTATTGGAGTTGGTTGACAGGTGTAGGCTGTAGGTGTCAAACGAGGACAACATTGGGATCTTTTGGAAGCAGGAGGCACTGGTGTATGGAATTGTGCGAGTTAAGCTGAATAAGGGACAAGGTTTGTTAGTAATTAATATTAAAACATTTTGAATAAAGATCAATCAGTAAAATACAATAATACAAAGCAATATTTAATTTAATGAATTGATTAATGTAAAAATGCAATTGTCAATACCTGGTTTGATGAGTTTGAAAGTTGAGTTTGACGTTGGATGTCATTATTAGTAAAACAATTTTGAAAATACAATTTCATAACGTCAATTAATAGAGATCTTGATTTGGCGCACCATCTGAGATAAGAGAACTTGATTTTAAAAAAGGAATTATTATTTAATTAGAAAGGGCATTGCATTAATAAAGGGCTAGTTTAAAGTGAGCATTACATTTCATAAAATATATGGATAGTCCAACGTGTAGCTTATAAATAGCCATATACATAATAATATATACTACCCAACAATCAAAGTTAATAAAGTAAAAAGTTACCGCGCCATCTAAGAGATAGTATAATTTTCTTGCAACTTATTAGTATTAGTACGTGTCGTGTGTCGTGGTATGTTGTGTCTGGACTGACGATCTCCGCTCCATCTACGCTGTTGATCTCTGATCTCAGATATTGTTCTGTGTTTCAGCATTGATTAATAAGTAGAAGAAGATACGCAGCTTTACGGAGCTGATTGTGCTGTAGAAATGTAGCGACCTACAGATGGCGCGTCTCTCGCCGTTTCTACCGAAACATTTTCAGTTTGCCGGCAACAGCTGTCGGGTGAACGTCTAGATTTGGTTGGATCGTGCGTAGGGTGACCACCTCTCAGGGTTTCACCCGGAGTCTCAGGTTTTCTACACCGCATCTCCGGGCTCCGGGTTTTGTAATAATTTCTCCGGGTTCTAATTTTGTAATAATCTCTAAATATAGCTTAACCGTCAATTATATCAATGACAATAAAATACGTTTCATATAATAGCCGCGAACTTCGCGCGCGGCGCGTGCATATTATGTCTCTTGGTATTTGTCTTTTTCTGAAATAATACGATTATATTTCGAATTCAACCCTTTAATAGCTAAAAAGCAAAACTGCTACTTTAGATTCTTTCTAGGTTTAATCGTATTCAGCAACCAGGAAAAACTTCATATAGGTAATTAGGTACAGAATTTTTGAGTATTTTTAATCTAATTTCATTTGATACTAGAGGTAATTTACTTATGTATTTTTCGTTCTTTCGAGATTCTTATCTCTTGGAGTCAATAATGGTTAAATTTTTCTTTTCAAACCTCGTTTATTGCGTTCGTATTCAAGTGTTTAAAATGCAATTTCTCACTCGTAAAGTAATTCACAAAAATCATAACTTTTAGGTAACGTTGAGTCTTTTTTGAATAAAATCGTTATTATCTCCAAAACCGTTAACTTTAGAACAGCGGTTCTCAACCATCTTTATTGACGCATCCCTTAGCATGTAAGCTGTTTCTCAAGTACCCCTGAACACTATTGTAGGTATGCATAATATTGGTATCAGCTTTATTATTGTATGTATGTATTATTGATAACCTCATTTTACCTTGCGGTGTAGATGCTGGTGCTTTATGCGTTTGCATCTGGCGGTACAATGCTCAACTTGCCCCGAATTCGGGATACAAAGTTGAAGCGCGCCTTTTGTGCTTGCACAGCAACCATTGTGTGAGGTGTGTGTCATGGTGATGTGTTGACATTGTTACTCTATCTCTTAGCTTTATTACTACAAAATAAAAAATCATTAATGATTAAGGGAGTATTTTACAAAAAATTACAAAGGATACTGTTAATATTTTTAGTAATTTAAATTACAAAAATACTAACAATACTCGTCTTTACGTTACTTTAAAAAAACAATAGAAAAATATTTATAAAATAGATAAATCTATACCTCAAACAAAACAATTCAAGAAATTAAGAGTATGTATATTTTTTGATAAATCAAATTAGAAAATATATGGATAATACATAGTACTAAATTTAATGAGGCACTTGTCAAGGAGATATTTTCTACCAATAGAAGACTTATTTAAGATTTTTTTAAAATGTATATGGCTTTATGGTGTGGAAATTGGCAACCCATAATGTATTTGCTTTACATAAAACTATTGGTTTTAAGAAAAAAATAAAACGACCTATAACATTTCCAAGTAAAAAAGGTTTTTCTGTTTTAACCAAATTTTAGTCCGTTAAGAATTTTTAATAAAAACATTTATATGAGTTGCTAATTTTCACTTAAAGCTTTACGTAAAAATTAAAAACCATTTCATAAATAAGCCTTCTACTGGTAGAAGAAATTTGCCAATTTTTATTTGTATAACCTTTCTCAATTTACAGTGAAATAATTTAAACCTCGTTTTACCCCCCCCCCCCCCGCCATTTTCGATAATTACGTACAATAAAATTAATTTATCTAAAATTGCACCATACTGTTGAACAAGTTGCCATTTGTTTTTATGTAATAACATTCCTCCGTCCGTCACAAACAGAAAAATCTATTAATTCAGTAATATCTTTTGGAAATTCTACAAAGAGGTTGTAGAAAACACATTTTTAGGCGTTGGAATTTAAACGTATGTATTCGTATGTTATATTTAAATCTATTTAATCTATTTAAATTTGAGTTAATTTAACAATTTAGAATTTTATTTGTATATAATGTTTATTAAATAATAATAATAATAATCGTACAGAATAAAAATTAACCTTTTAATGCTATATTTATAATTACTGAGTAATTCAGAAATAAAGCTATTTTGCCGCTTTAAAGACGCTATTTTTAATTTTTGATAATTTTTAACATACAATTTGAGATCAGCGACCCAAAAAACCCTATATAGATAAGAAATAAAGTTAGAATAAAAAAAATACGCTTTTTCGCCATCTTGGATCTGCCATTTTGTGTTTTAGTTGAGTTTTAATGTGAAATTCGTAATCAGCGACCCCAAAAACCCTTACACATCTAATAAAAATTAAAAAAAGAAAATAAAAAATTGGACCCTTGACGCCATTTTGTAGCCGCCATTTTTTTTTTAGACCAATTTTGAGGCCAGATTCGTAATCTGTGAACCTCAAAACCTTATGTTATCAAATGTCAGGCAATGGTTTAAATAAGTAACGAAGTTATATTTTTTTTAATTAAGAATATATTAAAAAACACTTATTTGTTAATAACAATTGAAAAAATAAAAAGCACACCTTCTCACATATGAGGAACTTTTCTATAAACTTTTTCCGAAATAATAAAAAAAAAATTTCAAAATCGGTTTTGATTCAACGAAGTTAGAACTTTTTTTCTTTAGTAAATGGACTAATAGCATTGCTGATAGCGTTATTTGGCAGGCACATATTTACAGAACTAAAACTTGCCTCCAGCGCCAAATTACCTAGCGCCGGCCCTGAAAGTTATGTTATTTATACGATTATGCTGCCTTTTTCAATTTACATTTTTTGGTCTCAGATGTTCCACAAGAGACTATTTCTCCGAGGTTACCTGCAGCGGGTACTAGTGGAATTCGTGAATTAAAAACGTATGTGGCAAAACATAAACGTTCTCACTCTTCGTCGGATTTAGACAATTCAGTCCCATCGAAAATCATTAAGTTAAAAGAATCCTCCAAATTGTGGGAAAGCGATTCATCCGTGTCATCCGTCGTCAGCACGAGACTATTGAATATGCCATCTCCAAAAACGGGGAAAAATTTAACTCTAACACCTAAGTGCAAAAAACTTAAAGCTAAACTAAATCTACTTAATAAAAAAATGAAAGCAAGGAATATTCAGAACGATCGATTAAAATTGAAGTGTAGGAAATTTTCCACCAAAAACATTGTTGAAAATTCGCTCATCAATAAAAGTAAAGCAGTAAAGAACTTCACCAACATGCAATTATTTCACAGAAAACACACGCGTTGGTCATATAATGAAAAACAGTTAGCGCTATCTTTGTATTATAAATCGCCAGGAAATTACAAGTATATGGGAAGAAAGTTAGGTTTTATTTTACCATCCGTAAGAACGATCCAATCTTGGTTGAAAATTTCAAATATGACAACAGGCGTAAAAACAAATTTAACAAAAAAGTTAGCGATTAAAGTTGGAACCATGAGTGACAGAGAAAAAATGTGCGTGGTTATGTTTGACGAAATCATTCTTAAGAAAAAACTAGAGTATAATAAACTGCAAGATGTAATTGAAGGTTATGAGGATCTGGGACACTTGGGACGAAACGACAAAATTGCCAATACCGCGATGGTATTTTACTTACGAGGACTCTTGCACAACTGGAAAATTCCCTTTTGCTATTATATATCTGCGGGACCAATAAAGAGCGATCTTTTAAAGGTAACAAGCCTAAGTCTATGCTCAGCGGTAGGGTTACTGCAATGGCGTCGGCGTAAGAAGGGGTGGTTGGGCGTTACCCTCAGCTAGACACTGGATTTGATTGGAACAAAGTTTATTATATTTACACATACAAATAAGCTTATAACTAGGTAACATTTATATACAGAAAAAGAAAAGAAAATGGCGGATTGGCATCCGCGATTGGAAGCGGGTGTGGTCCTTCGGAGGCGGGGCCGGCGGCTTCCTCCTGCGGTTGCAGCGGCGGCGGTGGCGACTGGCGACGGGGCGGCGAGCTGAGAGCAGCGGCGGCGGCAACGTCGGCGGCAGTGCGGATCTCCTTGGCGGAGGCGGCGGCTGGCGGCTTCCTTCGGCGGTTGCAGCGGCGGCGGTGGCGACTGGCGACGGGGCGGCGGGCTGTGAGCAGCGGCGGCGGCAACGTCGGCGGCAGTACGGATCTCCTGGGCGGAGGCGGCGGCTGGCGGCTTCCTTCTGCGGTGGCAGCGGCGGCGGTGGCGACTGGCGACGGGGCGGCGGGCTGTGAGCAGCGGCGGCGGCAACGTCGGCGGCAGTGCGGATCTCCTGGGCGGAGGCGGCGGCTGGCGGCTTCCTTCTGCGGTGGCAGCGGCGGCGGTGGCGACTGGCGACGGGGCGGCGGACTGTGGGCAGCGGCGGCGGCAACGTCGGCGGCAGTGCTGATCTCCTCGGCGGAGGCGGCGGCTGGCGAAAGTGGCTTTCCAAAAACGGCAGGCAGCAGAGTCCAATGCGTAGGATTGGTTCTAAGTCCACGAGGGTGATAGGCTCTGGAGAGGCTGGAGCTGCTAGCTGGTCCTGGAAGTTGAAGTGGCTCGAATCCCAAGTCCCACGAAGGCGGCAGACAGCTAAGTCCAGTGAAACGGCTGTTGGTCCTGGAGCTGAAGTGGCTGCTGGTAGTCCTGGAAGCTGGAGTGGCTGCTGGTAGTCCTGGAAGCTGAAGTGGCGGCTGGTGGACTCTCCTTGGCTGAGTGAGTGCTGGTTCGACTCTCCTGGATTGAGTGAATTTTTCCAAGTCCCAGGAAGGCGGCAGACAGCTAAGTCCAGTGAAACGGCTGTTGGTCCTGGAGCTGAAGTGGCTGCTGGTAGTCCTGGAAGCTGGAGTGGCGGCTGGTGGACTCTCCTTGGCTGAGTGAATTTTTCCAAGTCCCAGGAAGGCGGCAGACAGCTAAGTCCAGTGAAACGGCTGTTGGTCCTGGAGCTGAAGTGGCTGCTGGTAGTCCTGCAAGCTGGAGTGGTTCGACTCTCCTGGATTGAGTGAATTCTTACTGCCAGCGTCTGACTATTTAAAGGAGCCAGTCCTTTGTCCAACGCGATCTCGACGCTCATTGGTCGAAGTAGAAGGGATGTTTTGCCCGATTTCGATATATTTTGTAATTATAGCATTTAATTGAGCGGCGTGATCAATTAGCGACTTGGTTTTAGTCGCAATCAATAGTTGATGAAATGCCGAGTCTAACGACACCCAATTTGCTATGATTTGAGTAAAAAATTAGCTCAACTTGGAATCTTTAATGCAATGTTCCGCGTAAAGCTTAATTAAGTATTTTTCTTATGGCGTGTGTTAAAAAGTTTATTATGCTTTGATCGGTTGCGCGCTATTTTTATAAGATTATTGAGACCAATTACGCTTTTCTGGGATGCTTCCTTCGTTAATTAAAATTTAATTTGTAATCTGCATCTTTGCTCGCTGTACTCGGTCGTGGCCCCTGATTTCTTCGTTACAATATGCCTTTCCTCGGGCCGCTGAACTCTCGGCCGCTCTCCCGGGCGCGAGTTTGGCTGCCTGATGGAAAAATTGCTTTTTCTCCACCTGTATATGTGCTATCGCTCTGTGGTTTGTTTTAATAGGTAGCGGTTAATTTTTCCTATCTTCTGGTATCCTTTATGTGTGATTAAAACAGAGCGCACTCTGTTTAAAGGGCGTTTTAGTGAAAAATTCTTAATTTAATCTGCAAACATTCGTGAGGCGTATTTCGCTTGCTGTCACCTTTCTTGGCTGGCCGGTTCCCATAAAGTTTATGGTTGCAATCTTGCTGCACTTTAGAAATTCGTTGTAATGGCACTTATTTTTATGATTTTAGGGTTTTGAAAAATACTTTTGCGTAGGATCGCGGCGGTTTGTTAAACAGATGTAATATTCTTTGTTCTTCGGGCGCCTTTCGGGCGGCGTACGTTTCCTTTGTCTTTATTCGATCTGTTTAACGGTTCATATCAAAGGACTTAATTACTACAGTTATTTCCGAATTAATTACTATTTCTTTAAAGCCCATGATTCTAGTATGTGACCAAGGAACCAATAATAGGGGCGCTTTGTCAAAATTGGGCGCTACCAAAGAAAATCCAGTGATATGCGTCGATAACATGAAAATCTATACTTGTTTCGATCCTCCTCATCTCCTAAAAAGCCTGCGAAATAACTTCATGAATCACAAGTTACAGATCTACATTCGTAAGAAGCGTATTTCGTGGAATGACATTGTGCAAACGTACGAAATAGATAAAAGCAGTGACACCTCTCGCGCGTTAACAAAAATCACGCCGATTCATATTAATCCAAATACGTTCCAGAAGATGAGAGTCAAATTGGTTGCACAAATTTTCAGCCATTCAGTAGCTTCAGCAGTAAAAACTGTTTCAAAATCAAAAGAGCTCCAATCTTCAACGGGCGAAAACACTGCAAACTTCGTGGAGACTATTAACAAAATTTTCAATTCCTTAAATAGCAGAATTTTGAAAGACCCCAACCCGCATAGAAGACCACTATCTGTATTTGCAAATACTTCTGTAAAAAATTTAGAACACGGATTAGAGTACTTTAAAGATATTGAAGTATACAGTGATGGGAAAAGGCGCAATAATATTTATTGCATCGATGGATTCCTATGGAGTATTCGTGCAATATTATTATTATGGGATGATTTAAAAAATGAAGACGTTAAATATTTATTAACGGGATTCATCAATCAGGATGCTCTGGAAAATTTTAATTCCGTAATTCGAAACCGGGGTGGATATAATCCGACACCTTCTGTTCGACAATTTCGAATATCTATGCAGCAGAACATGTTCATACGGCTTCAAGCAGGCGTAGATTCTTCAAATTGTGAAAACGACGATGCTGAAGCATTAGAATTAAATGATGAACCTGAACTGTTAGAGCCACAAATAGATGCTGAAAATGAAGTTAATACATCAGACCCAATGACTTCTAAAATCGATCCACAACTGGATGCTGACAGGATTATTGCACCTGACCCTCAACCAAGTACTTCTACAACCAGCATAGATTTGGAATCCTGCAGTACGGTTTATCTTGCTGGCTATCTAGCATTTAAGCTTTTAAATAAATACAACTGCGAAATATGCCAGAATAAAATTGTTAAGGCTGAAGAAGATTTGTATTCTGGCAATGAATTTTATTTACTGTGTAAGGATTATGGTGCAGAAAACATTAAATATTTGAAGAGGCCGTCAGACTGCTTTATAAATTTTATTTCTAAGTTATTGTCGCTCTTTAATGTGTCATTCACTGATTTTAAATGTGCCAAAAATGTTGCTAAAAATATCACGAACTGTTTAACTACAGAAACCGCACAATTGTGTGAACAAATTTGTAAGAACCACATGGAGGACACTATTAATTTATTAATTAAGGTAAAAATTTATAAAAATCTTAAAAATGAAACTGAACGCATCGACTCAATGCGAATAGCTTCTAGTAAAATGAAAAAGGAACATAGAAAAGTCAAAATATTGTCTTAAATTTACATGTAGTAATAGAGTTTATTTAATTTAAGATTTTAAAGAAAATTTTGAAATGAAATGTATATATACTTATTTGTATGATTGAAACCTATTGAGTTCAGAGCCGTAACTAGGGCGTGGCAAAGGTGGCGCCCGCCACAGGCGCAACTGCGTTGAGGGCGCAAAATTACTGCAATTTTTATTAAAATAAAAAAATAATAATAATGCTCCATTAAAAATTGCCAATTTGCATTCAAACTCGGATCAAGTTAAAGCTTACTTTCAATTTTAACACGTTTGACCTTGAAATTTCTCAAAATGTTTTAATTTTATTTGCATGTTTGGATGAAGAAATAAAATTGCCACAAGCGCTTAATACTCTCGTTACGGCTCTGATCGAGTTTATGATCTATTTTAAGGAAATTAACGTTTCGAATAAATTAATATTATGTGTTTTTCTCGTATTTGTTTACACTTGTCTCTTTTTTAAACTTTGACGTTTTTATACTATTGGAGAAATTACTTTCTAAATATTCGTATTGTGAACAATTAACCTGGATTTTTCCAATAAAAATACGAACTCAAGTAAATGCACAGGGGAAACCAAATAAAAATAAAATATTTTGGAAATTGATAGTGAATCTAGTTTTCCCATATTTCGTCGTTAAAATACAAATACCTACGAAACAAATATTAACTTATGTATCGTTGGCAACGGGTGCCGTATACTTAAAGAACGTTGGCGATAGGGTCAAAGCAGGGGCGGATGGGGTGGAGTAAACCGGCCCGGGAAACCATTAACACCGGCCCGGTCCATTTTTATTAAAAAAAATGTTAGGCACTTTTTACTAAGGGAGCTATAAAAAATAAGTACTTATTAGTATTTTTCAAGCGCTTTTAATATTTCTCTAAGTAAAAATACATATTATGTACATGTTAGGATAAATAAAAACTAATGGCAACTAGTTGCTGGTCCTGGTCATTGGTATTGGACAGAAAAAAATTGTGAAACACATCATATTTTTTCAAAAAGCGGGCCTACATATCCGCTTATATTTTGTTTTCATAAACATACATATTAATATGTCGGTGCTTAATATAAAAGCGAGCTTTTAAACAAATCGCTTTCTTCGGCCAGAACATTGATTACTTCCTCATTATTTATTTTGTTTAAGACTGGAGCCTCAATATTCATAAACATGAATGTTATGCTACTAATTTTTATTTCGGTTAAATCCGTGATTCTTTTTGTGCGCTGCGTTTTTTAATATTTTTTTAAGGGTCATAGCGATGGACCGGCCCCCGTTATGGCCGAAGCCAGCGGCCCTTCGGGAAATTTCCCAAAATCCAGACTGGCCCATCCGCCCCTGGGTCAAAGCATTGAAAGTTGAAAGTTACATTTCTAAATGGCTGAGCGTCGTAATCTTCGTTATTTGTTTATATATGTTCACTGCCTAACTGATAACACAAAGTGCAACTCAGTCAAATATAATCACACCGTGGCCAAAGAAAGGAAGTTGAGATATTTTCCGCTTGCGACGCCACGATCTTGCGAATCAGTTGCTGGAAGCGGAGGCCGCGGGTAGCAGGGAGATGCAGTACAGATTTTAACGTTGCGTTGCATATCTTTAGAGTTCTTTTAATCAATGGTTTCAGTTTATTCATATACGTATTCACGGGTGAATTGTTTTAGCCAGAGCAGTCCAATTTTCCGCGTAAAATGGCGGAAAGTGATAGTGAAGAAACGAAACAAAACAAAGTCAAAACGATGTGCGCATATCGTGAGGAGTGGGTAAATAATAATATTTCACACGGAGGACTAAATGATGTTGCTGGACCTGATCACCAACGCGGGGAGAAAACTGTGAAGAATAATGAAACTCTCCATCATTTTTTTAAACGAGATCAAATGACAACAGAGAAAGAAAAAATTATTGCAGCTGAACTAGTTAAGGTTTCTCACACTGTAAAACACAGTCTTTCGTATATGGCAACAGATTGTGATGCCAAGTTACCTTCTATCATGTTTCCTGATTCAAAAATCGCAACAAAAATTTCACTTGGAAGAACAAAGGCAAGTTCCATAATTTACAATGTGCTTGCTCCCGCCTCGCTCCAGAACATAATTAAAGAATTAAAGGATGGTTTGTTTTTCAGTATCTCAACAGATGCTTCTAATCACGGAAACGTAAAACTCTTTCTTATAATTGTTAAACATGATTCGCCTAATACCGTATTCGTACTAGTTTGCTGGATTTTTACGAATATTCCAATGAAACAGCTATGGATATTTATACAAACATAAAGACGCGTTTAGAATCCTTTGGACTTGACATTGGTAATGTTTCAACATATTCTGTTGACAACTGCTGTTTGATTCACACAGATGCGTGCATCAAATCCTTTTTGCTTATAATTATTCATGTAATTCAAGTCATAACTGTTCTATCTCATTCAAAGGTCGCGGTAAAGTCAAATTTGCATCTTGCCGTATTTGTTTGCCTCTGTTAATATTGGAAAGGAATTTGTAAGCTTCCCTTAATGGCTTTTAAGCGGATGGATACACTTTCTAATAGGACTTAAGCCGACTTAGCGTATTTGGGACTCATGTGTTTATGGATTTCGTTCAATACAATGCCTCATTGAGAGAGCTTAGCATTAATATTTCTTAAAATAAGCATTTATTCCTAAACAACGTGCGACGCTCCGATTGGCTACGCAGGATCGCCTCAGCCAATAGTGTTTGAGCCTTCCTCTCCTTGTTGAATTTGCGAGTTCAGCTCATTGTCAATTCAGCTTCAGTTAGATTCAGAATTTCGAGTAAGCAAGTGCAGCTATGCTTTGTGCTGGTTTGCGGTCGGTCTAGCTCCCTGGTAAAGACGTTTCCAGGTTGTTTTGTGTGACGGTTACGCGCAATTCCCTATTTTCGCGTGGCCAATCCAAGCGTGTCACAACAGTTGAAGCTATTGTAAAAAACCATCGGTCCATCAGTGACGTTTGTAATCGTTGTTACTCAATATACTCGTGTTTGTTAAGTCTTGTTTCACTCCAACAAATAACTGAACCCAAGTCAAGGGTTATTAGTTGGCAGTTCCCGGCAATCCCATTGAACCGGAATTCGCAGCGGATTAACTGGGGGCCCCATTCGTGGAAGCCTCTTTTCAAGTTAATCATACAAAAAACATTGGTCCTTCGAGCCGGATGTGGAAGAAGCTAAAAAACGCGAGTGTACAAGTTTCCAGTAGCTGGTGGATGCAATTGCTCCAACATCATTTCGTCGGAGAGCGTCAAGAAGCTTCGCCAACACCAGGAAATTCAACCATCGAGAGCCTACACCGAGTCCAGGTCCCACGTCAAGCGGCATCGATCGGCAGCGGGTTGGTTTTCTGTTCGTCAAGAAGTTACTACGTTCTCAAATCAAAAGTAAGTCCTTTTCCATTACACCTTCGTTTAGTGTTGTTTTTTGCTTGTGTCAGTCATGGTGGAAACTCGTTCGACATCAGCGGTCATGTCGGAAACTCGCGCTTTAACCACTCGTTGCAAATTCATAAAAGCCAAAGTAGATCGTTTCGAAACTCTATTTCATAGAATTTCTTCGTCCAGCCCCGTGAAGGCTCACGAGGTCGGCAACTTGTCAAAAGAGTTTAGTTGTTTCCAACATTTGTTGGATGAGTATGAGAAGTCAATGGAGGGCCTAATGGAGGCCGACGCTGAACACTTTGATGAACTTTTCAATGAATTCTCTTTTATGACTCATTTTAGCGAGATTAGTAGCACAGTCGAGGAATTCTTATCAAGAAATAAGATCAGTCCGGGTATAAAACCGAATCTAGGCAAAAATTCTTTGCAAAGTGGCCCTTCAGGAGAGCTCGCTGGATTAAGATTACCACCCTTAGATTTGCCTTCCTTTTCGGGGAAATTCGAGAATTGGGTTCAATTTCATGACTCCTTTACGTCGCTTATTCATAACAACGCTAATTTGACCAACGTTCAGAAATTTTACTATTTGATTTCTTCCCTTAAGGGAGAAGCTGCTAGTTCAATCTCGTCGTTAAAAGTTACCAACGATAACTATACCATTGCTTGGGACATCCTAGTCAAGCGATTTGAAAATAAGAAACTGATAGTAAAATCAAACATAAATGCGTTATTCAGTTTAGAGAGCGTAAAAAAGGATTCACATTCGCCTGTTCAAAGGCTGCTCGATAGTGTAGTTAGAATTTTGGAAAGTCGACACCATACTAATACATATCATAGTTTCGAAGCTCAGCTCAGCAATGCAGACTGACTGGGAATTATACAAACATACCGGACAATTTCCTACTTTGCGAGAGTTGTTAGATTTTTTAGAGAGCAAAAGTCACTTATTAGGTTCGCTGGAAGCTGCAAAAATAGGTTCGAGTTTGGGAAATCAGGGATCCGAGCAAAAAAGTCATGCACGCGCTCATGTAGCCAGAGAGCAAGGTAATCACTCTTGTGATTTTTGGAAAAATAGTAATCATTCGATTAGCGCTTGCGAATCATTTTCAAAATTGTCGGTAAACGCTCGTATCGAAGAAGAGCGTCGTTTGAAATTATGCAACAATTGTCTCAAGCCCGGACATTTCGTGGTAAAATGCACATCGTCGGGATGCCACGTATGAAGAAAAAAGCACCATACTTTACTGTGTTTGCGTCTAAAGCGCGACGCGCACGAAAATACTCCGTCGCCGCGTCCTGGACCGCCAGAAACCAACAGCGACACAGCAAGGCACCCGTCGCATCCGTTTCAGCAGCCTGTAGCCGTCCTGCAATCGCGGCGCCAGCGCAAGTTTTATTGTCCACGGTTAGCGTATTCGTAGAAGGATCCTCCGGGTAATTTTCCCGGGCAACAGCTCTTTTGGACTTCGGATCCCAACTTAACTTAGTTAGCGCCGACTTGTGAGAAAATTTGAAAATTGAGAAACGAGGTAATATCACCTCACTGTCGGGTGTTGGTGCCAGGGCTCTGAACGCTGAATTCAGAGCAAACGTTCGAATCCGCTCCCGCAACGGGAAATACGAGGACATTTTGAGCTGTGTTGTTTTAGACAAAATTACGGACCCTCTGCCGGTCCTTTCTTTCTCGTTGAGGGATTTGAAGATCCCACCAAACATTGTGCTAGCCGATTCAAATTGTAATACACCGGGAAAGATTGATATTTTATTAGGTGCGAATGTCTTTTGGCAAGTCAAGTGCTCTGTCAGGGACAGGTGAAATTGGGCCCAGAGAAGCCATTCTTAACAAAAACTCTTTTTGGTTGGGTTCTAGGCGGAAACATGAACGTCGAAAATTGAGCGCTCATTCTTTCAAATAGAGTTCATTTGAGTGTAGTCGGCATCGAGCACGGCATTCAGAGATTTTGGGAAGTCGAGGGGGCGTACGGTTCATCAGGCCGATTCTCTGCTGATGACAACTTTTGCGAAGACCATTTTCAATCGAATACGAAACGGGCGTCGTCGGAGCCGAGTAGGTTCATCGTGAGCATACCTTTCAGGAAAGATGCTCCATCGCTGGGACACTCGCGCGGTATAGCGTTAAAGCGCTTCTATTCATTAGAAAACAAATTGTCAAAAAATCCCGAGTTGAAAACCGCGTATTCCGCATTTCTCAAAGAATACGAGTCGCTTGGTCACTTGAGCAAGGTGGACGACGAAGCGAGATTTCCTCATCCTCGGTTTTATTTGCCACATTTGCCAGTCATAAAGGAGGACAGTTCAACGACCAAACATAGCGTTGTTTTTGACGGCAGTTGTGCGTCCTCCTCCGGAGTATCGCTTAACGACCTTCAACATAAGGGCCCAGTGGTCCAGCAGTCGTTGTTTGCAATTCTTTGTCGCTTTAGGCAATTCAAGTACGTGCTAAAAGCAGATTGCGCCAAAATGTATAGGCAAATCCTCGCGGACCCCTCGCAGACGCAATACCAATTAATTTTATGGCGTGACGACAAAACCTCAGCGTAAAATGCTTCAAATTATTAACGGTCTCCTACGGTACTAAATGAGCCTCGTACCTAGCAACTAGGTGCTTGATACAAATCGCCCAGGAAATCGAAGCATCGCTTCCAGAGGCCTCATTAAGAATTAGCCGGGATTTTTATGTAGATGACCTACTGACTGGTTTTGAAAATAGGGCGGAAGCCATAAAAACGCAATTCGAAATTAGTGGCGCTTTGTCGGGGTACGGGTTTGAATTGCGAAAGTGGGCATCCAACGACAATGAAGTAGCTAGCGCCATTGGTGTGGATCGGGGCAGCGTAGAGCCCATTTCTTTGACGGAAGACGCCACGGAGAAAACTCTCGGCATTTTTTGGGATACTCGGCGGGACGTGCTAAGTTACAGAGTGAACCCTAGCTGTTGCAAATCAGTTACCAAACGGGCTATACTCTTTAGTATGGCTCAAGTATTCGATCCCTTGGGACTACTTGGTCCAAGCGTTCTAACTTTGAAACTTCTCGTGCAACGGCTTTGGCAGTTGAAGTTGTCATGCGACGAAACGGTGCCCATGGAGATGCGCTCCAGATACGACGAACTCCATTCTTCATTACACGCTTTGGGCTCATTGGCAATTCCGAGGCGGGTAATTTGCGATGACTTAAATTCGATAGATCTCCACGGATTTGCGGACGCGAGTTCCGTAGCCCATGGGTGCGCCGTGTATATACGTTGCGTTGACGCGCGCGGTAATGTCACCACCAATTTGCTTTGTGCTAAGTCAAGGGTCGCTCCATTAAAAACAATATCCTTACCTCGTCTGGAGCTTTGCGCCGCCTTACTGTTGGCTCGTTTGATTAAAACTATACTCGATTCCTCCGCATTTAAATTTGACCGCGTGTACTATTGGTCGGACTCCACCATAACTCTGCACTGGATAAATAAGGATGCGAGTAATTGGAAGACGTTCGTCGCGAACCGGGTGTCCGAGATTCACGAACTAAGCAATAGGGAAGAATGGTTTCACGTGCGTACAAATTGCAACCCGTCCGATATAATTAGCAGGGGAATGTTACCCCAGGAGTTACTCAACTCACGCTTGTGGTGGCACGGGCCAGAGTTTTTGTCACAGGCGGACTTAAAACCCCAGCCCGTTAAAATTGATTCGGGTGAGCTAGCAGCCCAAGAGTCGCGCCCAGTAGTGGCCACTCTTCACCATCGCGTCCCAGAATTTGAACTTTTCAGGCGCTATTCCAGTTTCACAAAATTACAGCGCGTAGTCGCGTACTGCCTGCGTCTCGCGAGAAACAGAAACACCGAAACGCGCTGGTCAGGACCTCCAGCCATTGACGAATTGGAGGACGCGACTCGCCGTCTGATCAAAATTGCCCAGGCGGAAGTCTTTTCCGGAGAAATAGCAGTTTTGTCTCAGAAAGCGCCATTGCCGAAAAATAGTGCGCTGCTTTCTCTAAACCCATTTCTGGACGATCAGGGCCTACTGCGCGTGGGCGGCCGTCTAGAAAATTCCAATCTAAGCTTTGATCAGAAACATCCCCTTTTGTTACCAGCTAGTCACCCTTTGTCGTTGCTAATCGTGAAGCAAGAGCATTTGCGGCTCTTGCATTGTGGACACTCGGTGTTACTGGCCTCATTGCGGGATAAGTTTTGGATCGTGAGAGCCAAAGACCTGATACGTAAAGTAATACACAATTGCGTGATATGCTTCCGGGCCAAGCCTAAGATGAATGAACACTTGATGGGATCACTACCCGAAGCTCGTGTCACACCCTCTCCTCCTTTCAGCAATTGCGGGATAGACTACGCGGGTCCCGTGTTTATAAAAAACAAATTCGGGCGAGGCGCGAAAGAAGTAAAGGCTTACGTAGCCCTATTTGTATGTTTGGCCACGAAGGCTATTCATCTTGAACTCGTGGAAGACCTCACGACGGAGGCTTTCATCGCATCGTTGAGGAGATTCATCTCCAGACGCGGTTTACCCTCCAACATATTTTCTGACAATGCTACCTGTTTCACCGGTGCCAGAAATCAGCTATCGGAATTAAAAAATATCCTGTCAGGCTCTAGTGAGCAATGCATAAGGGAGGAATTGTCGAAACATAGCATTAAGTGGAATTTTATTCCGGCACGCTCTCCGCACTTTGGCGGCATCTGGGAAGCGGGGGTAAAGTCATTGAAATATTATTTTGGGCGAATATCTTGCAATACAAAGTTAACTTTCGTTGAGTATTACACCATGCTGACTCAAGTGGAGGCGATACTAAATTCCCGCCCACTCTGTGTTCTCCCTACCGACGCCTCATTCCCCGAAGTCCTTACTCCTGCCCACTTCTTGATCGGTCGGAAGCTGACTTCGTTTCCGGAAGCCCAACTCCAGGACATACCGGAAAATTGTCTCAGACGCTATGGGCTGGTCCAGCGGCTGTCCCAGCAGTTTTGGGATCGTTGGTCCCGGGA
>CALNHX010010339.1:0-41195 GCA_940337035.1 Agriotes lineatus | reverse complement strand
AATAAAAATATTAACCAGAAAATCCGTTTAAATTTGAATAAATAAACTTATATTTAATATGAATCGTCAGAGTTGGTGGAAATATGTGGTATTTTCGTTTTCTAATCAATTAGAACTTGAAACTGCAAATTAAAGTAAATTATGATGGCCCAGCCCCATTGAAACTATTGTAAAATTATACAAAAATATTGAATAATTATTGAACCACCTGTAACCTTCAAACAGAATTACGACTTGACTGAGTGCGTCTTTATTTATCCCACAATTTTATTGTAGATATTTAATACTGCCAATTCTCTGAACATTTCAAACCTTTAAGATAAATAAACTAAGAAACGCGATATTTATTGCGTTCGCACTATTTTCGGAAGAGCGCAAATCCCATTCAGTTGAAGCGATTTGCCAGAGATCAATTTCATCGAGAAACAGCCAAATTAAATTGTAAATCCGAAAAATTGGATAATAAAAGAAAAACTATTTATGTTCGGCATAAAAATAGTAAAGCTTTGTCATAGCCTCATAACTTCCACGAGATAAAAATCCAATATTTATGGCTTCCGCTTTGTTAGTATGCCGATTTATTGCTATCGGACAACAAAGTTTTCCCATTAACTCTCTTTAAAATTTAATTAGCGTTACTGTGCATGTTTGTCGGAATATATTACTGTATTGATTTTTTGAACAGCTCTTGAATACTGATTGATGGAACACACTGAATTTTAACGAATTTCTCAATTATCGGTAATTAATTATTAGCTTTTTTGGCAGTTTTTTTTCATTCAATTAAATTGAAGTTCTGGCTTTTTGGCAAAAATACACTTTTTCTTGTTCGACGATTTGACGAATTGTTTTATTTTCCATTCAGAATTGTCATACATCAAAATTAACGCTGCCATAATTATATTTGATACAAATACATTTTTTTAAAATGTATTGGAAAAACTAGATAAACCTTGATACACTAAAAGGATCCATTATTTGTAGCTTTTACTATACTAACTAAACCACAGTGAACAAATAGAGTAGAATACGCAACCTTAATTACCAATTGAAATGCTGCCTGAATTAATATTTTAATTATAATTAACATAAAAGCAAGAATACCAGTAACTATGAAAAAGAAATCAGTTCAGTTTAAAAATTTTCTACGTACTTCTGCTTGATTGTAATTTATTGCTTTATTTTTCGTTTTAGTTCACTATTGTTATTGTACCTGTTACTTCTTTTTGCGTTGTTTTGCCTGTTGCTGGCAGTTATTAAGCTCACCGTTTGCCTTCCACATACCTTTTGAGTTTGTCGAAGTTTGCATTTGTGCACATAACCCCTACAAATTATTTGCAGTCAATTAAAATGATGTCTAATTATAAGAATCGCTATATCTAATTTTTTAGTGACTATTGTTAAAATCTAACCAGATTTACAATATATGTCAATTGGGTTGCATGTTTTACTCTATTTGTCGTTGCGGCAAGTATAGTTTAAGTTCCGAGAAGCGAAGATAAATCACGAAGGTGTCTGTCTCATAATAAACTACCAGTAGATCATACTTTTTCAACCTTTTATTCCCAGGGGTAGTGTGGGGAGAGGTGCAATCGTGCATATCATGCGGATCAGAATGCGAATCAGCTTGTGGCACGAGACACTTTAGAACTTGCTGTTTTAACTACCTAAAGAAAAGGGGACAACCGGACACCATAGTATCCCCCGCCATGGACCCAAGTTTACGTTTGGAGCTGTGGCTAGCGAAGGAAAGAAATTCGATGATCCATCACGAAGCCGGCTTGCCGCCCATGTTCAGGAACCGAATTGTCGATACAGAAAGACCATGATACTTCCTCTCCATGTCGTTGTTCGGTTCCGGTTTGATTAGTTCATAAGTTCATTGTTTCATATGCCGATATGCTGTGCAATTGATGTAAAATACATGTAGTGGCTGGATATTAAAGAGTTTATCATAATTTTTGTATTTCTCCACCTATTGGTATATAATTATAAAATGGAATTAAACATTTCCCATTTTGGATCAATTAAAAGTTCTTAATGTAAAGAAATGTAAATGTGGTTACAAAAAAGATATAATCGTAAATACATACAGGGTATCCCGTAATGGTCACTAAAGCTTCAGGTAGCGATATTCTTTGTACAATTCTGAGTCGAAAATCTTAATACGAAAATGTTGGATTGGTCTTCATGAGCCCTCACGAGCGGTAGATAAAAACAATTACTTTTCAGGTAAAATACCCCTTCTATTTTAAATACGACAAAATGTTATCAGGAAGAGCTGTTCAAATTTTAAAACTATGGTCTCATGCAAAATTTCAGAAATATCGGCTTACTTTTATGAAACCATGTTATGTATCACAAAAGTACTTTTTCTAATGGGCGTGATTTCATAAAAGTACATCGATACTTCTGACATTTTGTATAGGACCATAATTTTACATTTTGAACAACTCTTCCTGATGACATTTTGTCGTATTTAAAACAGAAAGGGTATTTTACCTGAAAAAATAATTGTTTTTATGGAGATTAGTTAACAGATCGCAATTCTTTGACTTTTTGGTTTATTGTAGTTGTCACGATAAAAATGTGTTTATGTGGTTAACATTTTGATGCAGACTTTAACAGTATGACCATGCTTTACATTAAGATGTGATTCCCGATTCATAAATTTATTTATGTGTAGTTGGAAGTTTAAACGTTCTTTTCTATGTGTAAGCTATAATGTCGGCTTTAAAGCATTTCATTCAATTGTTTTTTGTTAACTAATGAAAGCGAAACAAGTTACGGATTTACTTGGAGTTTAATCTGGTTTTATTTTCTTATTTATTTGGGTTGTGAATCTAGTATTTTTTAACATGTATAGTTTTTGTAATCTTTTTTTAAATTTACAAATGCATTTGCATGTACTGGTATTATTCGTTGTTGGTCTTTCTGATTGAATTTTTCTGTTAAGTTAGGTTATGGTTTCATTTTTTTTATTTTAAAATTTGTTGTTAGAAAACGTAAAATTAGATTAAAGGATCAAGTAATGAGTATTAAAACGTTATTTATAAAATTAAAGTTGGAGCACATTTTATTTTGGTTTGCTATTTGACAATGACATTGATGTCTGATGTGAAATGCTCTGAATTACCTACTATATGAACTTGTTTCAAAGATTCTATAAAATGTAAAGCAATCAAATAAATCCAATTTAATGCAATCTAATCTTTTTTTAATGTTTGTGATAGATTGTTCTTGTTAAGCATTTTAAAAAGAAGCAGCCCTAGCATCATCCCAACCAGATGCCGTGTATGTCGAAGAATAACTCTTCTTATAAAACAGTAAAGAAACTCATTGAAGCTAGAGAGTGAAATAGAACTTTTAAATCATAATTAGTATACTAACAAGTCCATACAACCAGCCTTACTGGATAATTATTTCCTAATACTGGTTGGACACTTAAATTGTTTAAACAACAAAATAGATGGAAAATTGAATTGTGAATATAAAGCATTGAAAGTTAAACTTTCAATATACAACTTTGAAAATGAAACATTGAAAATGGAACTTTGTAAGTAAAACATTAAATTTTAAATTAAAACTGAAATAGAAAATTTGAAAATAAACGTTTGAAATAATTTACCTTTCAAGATCTTTTAATTTCCAACGTGCAGCTCTTTCGGCGTATTTCATTTGTCTCGGTTTGTGAAGTCGAAGAATAATATTAGAATCTTTTAGATATTTTTCGTTCTCAGAATCTTCCCTTATCACACTGGCCTTGATAAGAGAATTTCTACCTAGCGCAATCACTGGTTTTTGGTCCTCGCCGACTTCTCCTTTGCATACAAAACAGTAATCGAGCATTTTGTATGAACAGAACGTTTAGAACAGCAGGTATTTAGGTAAAACACCTGGGAAAAAGGTTTATCACTTTTCACGCACGGAGAAAATAGTAGGTACCTATATTGTTTTATTAGGATTAAAAGCGGCACTTTGTTTGACGATCAATTATGTTTGCCAGTCAAACGGAGTCACTTTTAATCCGAATAATACATACTATTTTTCCACGACCTAGAAAAGTTCAAAATTTGAAATGGTTGATTACTTTTCACATTTATCATTTAATAGCTATTTGTGCAAGAAGTACTAAAAGTGGATGTTTATGCAAGAGACATGAAAATTAACATGTCTCGTGCATAAACACATTTAGCACGAGTTCGCACACAATATTTTTTCTACGGCCTTAAATTTACTGTTATTAATCCACAAATGTCGATTTAACAAAGGATTACATTTACGGCAGTTATAAGTTATGTCATAATAAAGAGATGGCCATGACGGCGCAGGTGAATGTTTCTGCAGTTGGTACCTATCAAAGTTAGTTATCAAAGTAATTATAATAGTACACATTTTACTTAATTCATTACATAATGCTTTAACTATTTAAAAAACACTTTACCTCGAACGAAAGAAGTAACTAGAATAACTTTAAAACCTCACTTTCTAAATTCAACACCCGCTGTTTACTTTTAACACGCTGATTTATAATACGTCATTTTAGTGAAACAAGCTAGTGCTAAAAGGCCTACTTTTAGTAGTGGTCGTAGAAAATAGCTATTTATGCAACAAGTGCTGAAAGTTGATGTTTATGCACGAGACATAAAAATTATGAAACTAAGCTGAAGGCTGAGTTTCATAACATGTCGAGCAGGGCCCCCGCAAGGGTTATTGTCGCCCGCGTGCTGGAAATATTCTGGCGCCCTTTGAATATATAAGGTGTTATGGAAATGAGTGCAAATATTTTAACCTGTAATAGAACTCGCTAAACTGGACAACTTCTCCATTTATCACTTTTTCGAAAACGCCCTCAACACTGAGTTAAAATTCAAAACAGTTTTACTCTAAAAATGCATACCCGCCTATGGAACACTATTTTAATTTAAACGAACAGAACACAAAAAACATTTCTTTGATATGCAAACCAACAGAAACTGCATAGTTACTGATAAAACCTTTAGTTCACATATGGTCAGCAACGTACCCTATCAATTGAAATAGGTAAGTTATTGATCGCATGTTTTTTGGTGCAAGAACTTTGCAGTTTTAATATACCTTGTGTCATTCACCTTTAACGTAGATTTGCTTACCAAGCGGCTCGTCAAATTTGGGGAAGATAAATGATTGAAAAAATATGCGATTAAATGAAAAACGATAAATAGAAAAGTTGTTCAATTTGGTGAGCTCGATCACTGGTTAAAATATTTGCACTCATTTCCAGAACACCCTGTATATAGTACTTATATAAATAATATGTTGAAGCATAAAAACTTTAAGCTGTTACATATGTTTTTTTAAATTTCCTGGTTTGCTGTAATATTCTTGTAGTTGTTTAAACATTTGAGCGAAATGCGAAAACATAATTTATTTTAATTTTGTAATGAAACAACACAGATTTTAAAAACTAAAATGTTATTCTTCTTTAAATTTGTTACAAAGGAAAAAACAAACCAAACAATAAACAAATAAAACATTCAATCATCCAAAAATTAAATAGGTTTTTTCTGGAGTTGGTTGCTGCAAATTCTTTTACAATATTGCCAAAATCAATTTTATGGAGGATCTCTTGCTCTATAGCTAAGATTGCTAAACCAGATAATCTTTCTTGTAACATGGTAGACCTCAAATATATTTTTTTAAATTTTTATTTTGAGATGGATCTCTCACCAGAAGCTACAGACACAGGTAAAGTAAGCAGGATTCTTAATGTAATGGTAATATTTGGTAGAGATGAAGTTAGATTGTTTTCAAATATATATTATACAAGTCGAGGGGATTTGACGCTTCAGGTAATGAAAACAACCTTAGGGCTTTTATCTCGTGAAAAAATCATTTTCTTCTACGTCAGCCTCCTTCTTTTTCTGATTAGTTAGCTTTTGTTGTAGAGCACGAGAGCTTTTTAAAAGATCCTCGTCATTTAATTTAAAAATATTACTAAAAAAACCAAAAACGTTGTCATAATCAGATATCATTTCAAATCTACGATTTAAAAAACTTAGTGTTTGATCAATTATTTAAAAAAAAATTATTTTAAACGCGGTTTTTGGATCTTGAGGTGTCTCATCCCTCTGTTCATAATCGAACAATTTTGGTTTATACTTTCGTCTTAACAGTATTTAACGGAGGAAGACCTTGCTCTATCTCAAGAGCGGCTGTTAGTTTTCCAGCTTGAGCAAGTTATTCCTCGAAAACATTATCATCTCTATAATTTGTATTCAGGGTATTGCATATTGCACACAGAATTAACTAACCTATCGATTTTCTTATATTTAATAATTAAAGCTAAAGGAATAGCTATTTGATTTTAAAAATATAATGTTTTCTGTCACAATAGGAATAGGTCATTATATCAACGAACATAAACTTCAATAAGATTATTGATTATATTATGAATTGAGATAAAAAAAATGATTTCTTTAGTGCCTTAGTGCTTTGTTCATTGGAATCGTTTGAAAAATTAAAAATTCAAATTGTATACAAATCTCCGGTTTGGCGCCCCTTTAGAGTGGCGCCCGCGTGCGGTGCACGCGTTGCACGCGCGGTTGCGGGGGCCCTGATGTCGAGTGCAATAACACTTTTAGCACGAGTTTGCATACAATATTTTTTCTACGACCTTAAATTGTCTGTTATTAATCCATAAATGTCGATTTAACAAAGGTTTGCATTTATGACAGTTATAATTTATGTCATAATAAAGAGATGGCCTTGACGCGCAGGTGAATGTTTGTAGTGCCAGTACTGTCAAAGTCAGTTATCAAAGGTAATTTTAATACTACACATCTGACCTTATTCATTACATAATGCCTTAATTATTTAAAAAAACACTTTACCTCTAACGTAAGAAGTAACTAGAATAACTTTACAACCTCACTTCCAGTTCGAAATTGTAGTTTTATAACCTCACTTGACTTTTAGCGAATGTGCTACAAGTAAACAGCTGATCTCATTTTAAACACGCTCAATTATAAAACGTCACTTTTAGTGAAAAAAGCTAGCGCTAAAAGGCCTACTTTTAGTGGCGGTCGTAGAAAAAAATCATTATGGCAACTACATCCACAACCGACCAAATGAAAGTTCCTTTTAGTTTCTAGGAAGTAATAGTAGATTATGCAATGAGGGAGAGAAATGCGTTATTTTGCTGAGATGCAATTTGTGACTCGAGGGTGAAGCAAAATAGCAGTCTCTCCGAATTCCATATACTATTTTTTTCACGTTTTAGGAAGATTTAGTACTACAAACCTGTTTTTTTTAACGTAATTTATTGACATTTTTAAATTTTAAAGTTGGTGGCATTGTAAGTCTATGTCAAATTAGAAGTTATCAGGTTAGGTTTTGCATCAGTTTTGACACAGACTGACGCAAAACCTAACCTGCTAACCTCGAATTTGACATAATTGTTGTGTCAGATATAATGAAAACTCCCTAGGTAAATTTCTCTCCTCTAGGGAATAATTCATTATTTCTGTCACGATTTTGATATCGTAGAATCCGTGTTTTTTTTAGACGTGAAAAAAAGTACTTTTTTGCATAGCGATCAAAGCCGTCGTTTTTAAACGAAAAATCGTGAAGAAAGTATAACTTTTTAAACCATTTTATTGATATTGTGAATTGTCAATTAGACAGTTGTAAATTCCGACATCTTTTTCGACTAAATTTCGAGTTACAAGAGATCACTATACAAAAAAACTACGTGTTCAACACGTTTTGAAAGTCCATTTTTCATTCATGCTGCAAATTTATGAAAAAAAGTATTATAATATTTCAAAACTAGTTGTACGAATAACTATTTCATACTAGGAACTCAAAGTGTTACATAGCGACATACACTTTCTATGTCAGTAAGAGTAACGTCAACTTCAATGACAGATTTTGGTAAGTATAGGTACTATTAAAAGTAATGACTGTTGCGGAAAAACAATTTTTGTAACTTTGGTAATTTTATTTCAAAGATTTTTTGTTCAATAAGTTTTTCTGTGCGACCAATGGATCGCGAGAAAAAACAATTTCAAATTGTTTTCAAGATGGCGGCTATTTGGCAAGGGTGGGGCACGGATTTTTGGTTCTACACTTGTCTAATGACCCTAAACCACTGGGCAAGAGGAGAGAAATCGGGGCGGCCAATTGTAATCACGAAAAAGTCACCTTCCGAGATTTTTTCAGATCTTCAAGTTTCAAGGTCCCTAGATGACGAAAAATGGATTTTCTCAATTCCGTCAGTCTGTCTGTCGGTCTGTCTGGCAGTATAGCTCAAAAACTATTTGTCGGAGGAAGACGATGTTTTTCATACATATTATATACCTACCTCGCATGAAACCGGTACAATTTCATACAAATATATACAGGGTGGGCACCTTAAAAAAATAAATTTTGTTTATTTTTGTGTTAATTTTGAAATAAAAGAAAATAATAACTTTCACATAGGTCAGGTTTTACATTTGCCGAAAATAAGACTCAACCGATATAGGATAAACACAAAAGAGTAAAAATGTTTCAACTATTACACCGTGCTCTTCAAGAGAAGGGCGCGCCGGACTTTTCCCAAAGAGACGCGGTAGAGCAGATGGAATTTCGCCGTACTTATATCCTCTGCGGAGATTCTATTAGATCGAGCATTCTGCAAAGCTGCAGATGCGGCGGGTTCAAACCCCAGCAGGATACATTTGTTTTTTTAATTTGAAAAGGTATTTAATTTATTAAAAACGTGAAGATATTTGTACCCCTAAATTAATTTGATTTTTAAAATTATTTGGTGCCACAATGTTGACGAGGGAAGTTCTGGGTAAAGTCTTTTACAGATTTTTTAATGTAAAACGACAATTTAGCTGTACTAAAATGTTTAGATTAGTACAATATTTGGCTTACGCGTATGATATAATCATGGCAAGAACAAATAAAGCAGAGAAGGTGAGATTGAAAAACAACACGTAAAAAATACACGTTGCAAAGAAAGAAAACAACCAAAGCAGTACACATCAACGACGCTTTGAAAGAATAGAGCAATCCAAGTATTTAGGAAGCGTAATGAAGGAAACAAATAATAGAAAAGCACATATAGAGTCAAGAATTTGTGCAAGAAACAGATGCTATTATTTGCTGCAAAAATCTTCAAGTCCCGAATAGCTAAGTTAAAGATCGACAAAACGATAACAATCACAGTAACATATGCATCAAAGTCTTGGGTATTAACAGAAGGCAAGAACAGAATACTAATTTTTTAAAGGAAAATGTTAGTGGTGTATGGAGAATACAAAGAAGCCAGAAATAAAAGAATTATATGACAAACCTGATTTTGTTACAATAATAAAGTCATCATCTTGCATGGTTGGACCCATGTACACAGAATGCATCAAGAAAAAACACTGAGAATAGCATACCAGATGGAAGACATTTAAGAGAAATGCCTAAAAAGCGATGAAGCGAAGACATGGAGGAGGACTTAGATCCTTAGGAATATGGAGAAAAAATAGGGGAAGACAGGAAGGAATAGCCTATTGTTGTTGAGTAAGCCTAGGTTCTCTAAAAGCCTGTCACACTCAGAAGAAAATGATCATATCCATTCGTATTTATTATAAAATAATTTTTCCCGCTGCTGATCATGTAAGTCAGTGATACAGCCTTAGTAACAAAACGTGTAAGTCGGTGATTATATTTGTTTGCTGCTTTTTCTTGACAACGGAACTTAATATTATTACTAAGTTCCTAGGATAATAAAATTAGCAAAGCAAGATGCAGATTGAGACGTTTTGTTTCTAAATTGAAAGTGTTTATGTGACATGTGACACTCATAGGTAACACGACTCACGGAAATTAATCCTGCTGACTGGTGACAAACCAAACGATTTTTTCAAAAATCTAGGAAAATTTTGATAAGCAGTGGGAAAAATATAATAAGATAACTCGGAATGTATCGCCTATTAACATTTTCGGCAGGCAACAAGCCGCGACTTCGTCTTGGCTTGTACTTGCCTACCTCAAATGTTAATAGGTCCTTACATTCCTTGTGACTTAATAGCTATTTAAGTAACAAGGAATGTTACTGTGTCTGAGTTTATAGGCAGTTTTCTGTCCCATGGATTTAAACTGCTAAAGATAAATGCCACAACAAGTTTGCCAAATGAAGTAGCCTACAGCAAAGTTGTTCCCATTAATGAAAAGCAAATTGGGGATATTAAAAATATCATGCAATATACGAGCCCTAACCACTATATATTCGGCCATTTTAATAATTTTACTCTACTAACGTTAAAACAGGATTTTATGAGTGGACGGAGAACAATTAAGGCACCGCATTTGCTTTTCCGTTAAAAAGATTATTACATATTGTTACGTTTTTACGCTCGGGCTATTTAAAAATTATACGACGCTTCTTGTATTAAACATTTATTTACAACGAGTAATTATTATTATTTACAAACACACGAATTGTTAAGGCAGAACACAAATTACTTAACCTAACGATACACTATTTATTTATATGCGCTGGATTAAACATCAATTAATTTATGTGGCTATTTATTCACGACTTAAACATTAAGGATTTATATGGTTATATATACTGGTTTATTTATATTACGCGCTTCGAGTCTGATGAGAACTCCGAAGAACTCAGACGGTCGTGTATTTATATTCGCTGGGGAGAGGTTCCAGAAACGCCGCGATATTTCCTCGAAGTTCCAGACACATGCATGACGCACCGCATCGGGTCGCTCTCGCATCACCTGGAAAAGGACTCATCCGCCCGCAGCTGGCCCAAGGTCGTCTCCTGGCGGCTGTGCCTCACGCGTTTGCAGCTGCATGATTTCAAGATCGCTACAATATCTTCTAAATTTTTTAGGTTTTTATTTTTGAAAAGTTGAACAATGTTAACAAACTTATAATTCTAACTACTACCGACAAATAAATATGTTTTCATAAATTATATTCCTTAATACTGGGTAACATCGCCTTTCGCCCGAATTACTGCCTGAATTCTCTTGGGCATTGAATTAACAAGCGATTGGCACTCCTCTACCGAAATTGAACTCCATATTTCTTCGATTTTGATCCTCAACCCTTCCTTTGTGTGCTGTGGGTTATTTCTTATGCATTGTTTCATTTTATGCCACAACGTTTCAATTACATTTAGATCTGGGCTGCTGGAAGGCCAGTCCATAACAATAATATCATGGTCTAGAAACCATTTTTTGGTGGTTTTTGCAGTGTAGCACGACGCGCCGTCCTGTTGAAAAATAAATTGTTGCGCTGGGTACAACCTAGTAATGCTGGGAAGCAAGTTTTCCTCCAAGATGTTTTGATACTTGATGGCACATTTATCGTTCCATCAATAAATTTAAAGTTTCCCAAACCTTTAGCTGTCATGCAGCCCCAAACCATTTGCCCCTGCGGAAACTTAACGGTGCGTTTGAGGCAGTCATTATGGTATGCTTCAGTTTTATCTCTAACTAGCAAGATGCCCGTTCTTCGTACAGGCTACAAATGTTTTTTCTTCTAAATCCAAAATTAATTTTAGGGAGCCCCCCCCCCTTCCCCTTCACTCAATACGCTAAACTAACAAACGCCACAAAACAATATTGTAGGTAAAAAGAAAACAATATTTTTCCCAAAAAAGTCCTCCACAACTCTTTTATGCTTCACGCTCCTTAGGGGTGGAATTAAAAAAAAATCTTTCAGCCCATATTATCCTGAAATAAATCCACAGTGAAAAATAATTGATAAATTTAACAACCTACCCTTTTTCAATTTTCCTTTTTTACGGTTTTAGGGGTAAATTTAAAATCCCTTTAAACATTTTCGAAATAATTTAAGAACACATCTATATGCAAAAAAAAAAACAATGGTCTAACTCACTAAACATAGGAGATACAAAGGGTTCTTTAATTCACCCCGAATCCAGATGTGCACCTTTAGGGATTAGGGATTAGGGAAAAATCCATAAATGAGGTTTTAGACATTTGTATTGGATACCTATGCAAGCAAACACCAAGTCGATATCTCATCGGGTCTAAGAAATATTGAGGAATTCGTGAAAACACAGTTTACCTTTTTTCACTCCCTTAGGAGTAACATTTTGAAATCTCTTTAACTACTTTCTAAATATTTTAAAAATACATATATATGCCAAAAAATAATGTTCTAATTCAATAAATATAGGAGATACAAAGGATTCTTTAATTCACTCTGAATCCAGATTTGCACCTTTGGGGGTTGATTAGGGCAAAATGGTAAAATACGTTTCTAGGTATTTGCATTAATAATCTTTGCAAGTAAACACAAAATCGATATCTTATCGGGTATAAGAGATATTGTGGTATTCGTGAAAACACATTTTACCCCATTTCACCCTCTTAGGGGTAGAATTTCAAAAAATCCCTTCTTAGCACTACCTTACGTAACAAAGTGAACCTTCCATCCAAATTTCAAGTTTCAAGTACCAGTGGTTTCGGCTCTCCGTTGATTAGTCAGGGTTGTGACTTTCCTTTATACAAGGTGTCAAAAAAATGGCGGATTAACTCTACAGTGCGTTACTTGGGGATGCCTAATGAACCATGGAAAAATATGAAAAAAATTCCCTGGGCCGTATTTTTCGAAATATTTCTGGTCAAAGGTGGGTAATGAAATCCATTTATTTAAATAACTAGTGTATAATTATAGTGTCAAATATATCTGGGACTTATTAAAATATCTGTTTTTTTAATATTCTTGGGATTTAACTAAATTGTTTTCAATATTTAAGTATTTTAAAAAACTGATTTTCTGTTGAGTTTGTCAATTAATTACTAAATATGGCAAACAGGCTTTGTACAATAATAATAAACGAAATCAAGCTTGGCATTGAAATATTTGTTGTATGAATAATATGTTGGTGGCACTGTAAGTTCATGTCAAATTCGATGTTAGCAGATTAGGTTTTGCGACAGTTTGTGTCAAAACTGACGCAAAACCTAACCTACTAACCTCGAATTTGACATAGACTTACAGTGTCACCAACATATTAACAACTTACTATGGATACATTTTTGATTGAGAAATTGTTGCAGTATCAATGTTGCCAGATTTATTTTTATTAATTTCGAAATATTTCGAAAAATACGGCCCAGGGATTTTTTTTCATATTTTTCCAGGGTTCATAAGGCATCCCTCAGTAACACACCGTAGAGTTAATCCGCCATTTTTTGGACACCCTGTATATGTATATAGATTACACGTTTGCGACATCAATCTCCTACACTTACGTCAAACTTTGATTCGTCGCTAAAAATTACAGAATTCCACTGATCCTGTGTTCATCCTGACTTATCCCGTGCCCAGGCTAACCGTGCTTTTTTTTTCTCGTACTGTCAACAATGGTTTTTCTTTGGCCTAAAAATTATATTGATAAAAATAATATTTACAATATTTGGTGTTGCAGTGTTTACTTTGTAAAACCCAAGCCCACTCTTATGGATCCATTGTCTACAGCATTCCCTCCCTAAATTGTTGCCTGTTGAAGTGTTCCATTGAGCAGTTATTTCTCTTAATGTACTGGGCCGATTGTTTTTGCATATCTTTACCAATTTCCTTCTTGCACTTTCTGTAACTACTTGTGGTCTTCCCTGACTTCTGCCGAGAGCATCCGTGCTACCATTTTTGCCGTACGATTTAATTATGTCTGTAACTGTAGACTTCGACATTTCCAGGTCTCTAGCAATTTTTCGCCCCCACAAAGCATTTTTATTATTAAATCACGAACTTTTTTGAGGGTTGCTACACCTCGCGTCATTATTCACAAAAATAATCTCAAATTGCATCTGTAAACAAGCTGCTGCCAAGCGAATTAATTGAACACAACAAACTATCACTTGTTTTCCTGTTAAGCCAACGTAACTTGATTAAAATACAGATTTCATAATTTGGATCCAGCAGCAGTATTGGCGGAATATTTAGTTGTCGATAATGATTGTTAAACTTCTAATTTGCAAAACTCTCCGCTGGTTTTAAATCATGCCCATCGATGTTAATTTTCACGTCTGGATCACCTCTCGTAATTACCATTATTTCAGTTTTCTGTGTATTTATTTTCATACCATACTCATCAAATACTGCTTTCCAAATGTCTACAGCTTCTTGTAATTCTTTTGCGCTATGCCCCACTACCATCAAGTCATCGGCATATAGAAACTCTCTAACTATTATAGATAATAAATGCCTAGTGCCCACTCTGCATCCTTTTACTCTGATTTGGACTTTTCGAGATATTTCATCCATTACTAATATGAACAGTAATGGACTCAGAATTCCCCCTTGTCTCACTCCCTTCCGCGTAATAAATTCGTTAGTATTGCCCTTTATAGTCCGTACTGTATTTTTGGTATTTATGTATATGCTTCTAACTGCTTTCACTAATTCCACGGATACCCCTCGGTTTTTAAGGCTTCCCATATCCATTTTCTTGGCAGAGTATCGAATGCTTTTTCCAAATCAATTGCACATAAATACACCTTTCCGTCACCATTAAGAACTTTTTCTGAAATCTGCCTTATGCTGAATATCCAGTCTTGTGTGCCTCTCCCCGCTCTAAAGCCAGCTTGGCTCTGTTGAAGTGTTGATTCCAGATCTCTTCGTAAACGATATTCTAATATTCTTTCATATAATTTTCCTACCACTGACAGTAGAGAAATCCCCCTATAGTTGCTACAAATTGTAGCGTCCCCCTTTTTTAGTAGTGGTACTGTTATTGCCAATTTCCATTCCTCGGGAATTTGCTTTATTTCCCATGCTGTGCTCACTATTGAATGCAGTACCGTTATACCTGCATTTCCCATATACTTCATCATTTCCGGCTTAATACCATCTTGCCCCGGAGCCTTCCCTACCTTGAGTTTCTTTAGGGCATAGGTAACTTCTTCGAGTTGTATGTTTGTTTCTGTGTTTGTTACTGTTGTGCCACTATCATTTCTTTCAACTTGCACGGTTTGTTCTGTTGAATTTGGACACTCAAGTAATTCCCTGAAATACTGGTACCTACCATCTGTCTCTTATTTGTTCCTCCGAAGTTATCAACATTCCTTCCTTGCTCTTAATATATTGTTGTTTGTTATTGTTTCTCTCCTTTATTGTTTTTAGCGTTCTATAAAGCAGTTTGGAATTTCCTTGTCCATGTGCTTCCATTTTCAGACCGAAATCTTCCCACGACTTCTGTTTTGCATCCTTAACTAGCTTCTTGACTTGCACTCTTTTGCCTTTGTACATCTCGTAATCATAATTACTTTTCGACTGAAGATATTTCTTCCATAACTCCTTCTTTCTTTTTACTGCCGTTTTAATTTCACTACTCCACCACGGTGTGCGTTTTTTCTTATTTTTGTATCGTACTATCCCGCATATCTTTGTTGCTGCTCTAATTATGATGCATTTAAACATTTTCAGCTGTCTTCCAAATCGGCATTTAATTTGTTATTCCAGTGTAGCTGTATTTCTTTTTCAACTTCGTCTTGATACGGTTTTCTTATTTCCTCTGAATTAAGTTTGTAACTCCTAATACTTGTCTCCGAGGATATTCCCTTTCCTGCTTTAACATTATTTCAACTAAAAAATGGTCAGAGCCTAGTTCATATCCTCTCTTTACTCTAACATCTTTGATTAACTTAAGATTTGTTCTTTTAACGATAAGCAGGTCGATTATAGATCTTTCGTTTCTGTTTGTTAGCACCCTGGTATAGTTATGAATGTCTTTGTGAAGAAAGAATGTGTTTGCGACTACTAAATCATTCATAATGCAGAAGTCAATAATCATATTTCCGTTTTTCACGCTTTCCCCATACTTTCCAACCGTGCCCTCACTGCTTTTGACATCATTACCGACTCTACCGTCGAAATCCCCGATAACTATAAAATCATCAGCATTATCAACTTCTTCTTGTAACTTTTCCCAGAAATTTTCCTTTATTTCTTTCTTGTCGTTCTCATTTGGACCATATATTATTATAATAGTACATGTCTCCTTGTTGTTGCGCCATAGTTGGATAATCATTATTCTTTCTGAGACAAAATTCCAGCTCTTTATACAATTTATAGTATCTTTGTGGATTAAACATGCAACGCCCGCCTGTGCCCACACCTCACTGTCCACCCCACTATACAATAAAAGATGTCCATTCCCTATGTTGCCATACATAGAATTAATTTATCTAGTTTATTAATTTCAGAGTAGTGACATCTAAAATAATGTAATAACAAAAAAATATACAGCAATTTTAGCTTGAGATATTACCATCTTTCCACCTGCCCACTTAAGTTCTATAATTACACCTACCCAGTTAAGAGTTAAATTTCATATTTTGCGAGAAACTAATTTTTCGAATACGAATCACAAGTTTGATAAGGTGACATTTGAAATTGTTATAGAAATTCCAGGATAACAAAATTCAAGAAATTTCAAGTCATTCAAGTGCTAGTTTTGATGTTCCAGGAGATTTCCAGGAATTCCAGGTTGGTAGACATAATTTTACATTCTAAACAACTTATCTAAATAACACTTTTCTGTAATATGAATGGATAAGGTATATACTTGATGTAGAGCAAAGTTGAAATGTAAAGACACCAGCGTCCCAGCATAACCTTATGGTGTGCTGGTGTCTTTACATTTCAACTTTGCTCTAGCAAAAAAAATTCTTTATTATTGGCAGTCACGATTTAAAAAGATTTTAAATATACACAAAATTACCTTCAAACCAAGCAGGGCTCAACTCCAAACTAGCAATTAGAAATACAATTTTTATCAACGATACCTTTTGTAACATCAATCCTGGAACACACTGTATAATGTGCTTTGTAGCAGATCAATTTACACAGTAACTTCGTTTTAAGAATTTGGCTGATTTAGTGTTATCAGTAAATAAAAAATTAAAACTTGTAGTTTGTACAGGTCTGTTGTATCCATATACATAAATGGATTACTTCTATATTGCTAGTAGGATCTGGGAACGGGCAAAAACATTATGGCACCGACATAGTCTCACTTTTAACACTACGCGTCTAGTGCGCATGCCTGAGAATTCAAAGCCGCCTTTAGAAGAGAATTTTAAACTTGACTATCAGGTTCAGTTCCCTACCGCGCAGACGACGCTTGCGTACAGCTCACCAAGTACATAGAAGAGTTGGTTGTCTGTCTCGCTTACGTTGTGACCTCTCCACGTACAGGCGCCAGCAATATAGACGTAATATATGTATGGTTGTACCTTAAAAACTAATTTTTAATAAATATGGCAACTGTGTTACGTAGGCACTCTAACAGCCAGTCTTATAAAGCCACTAATCTGATGTTAACTTTAATTCGCTGTTAAAATAAACAAAAGCGCATCAAAATTTGTTTACTAATGAATAATATGTCATAAGCACTAACGTTTTGATGAGCTTTTGTTTGCTTTAACAGCGAATTAAAGTTAACGTCAGATTAGTGGCCTTTATAAGACTGGCTGTAAATAATTCAATGTGAAAATAACTTCACCATTCTCACCTGATGTCTATGTAAATCAAAGACACTGGCAAATTTAGTTAATAACAATTTGAATTATGAGGCAAGAATATGGCTCAATTTCCTTTGTATGCAAATCCATCAAACAAGGTAAGAATGTAAAGTATAAACTATATTCATAGAGTAAACAAAATACAAAGTTTCGCCAACAGCAAAAACTTTAATGTCAAATATGAAAGTACAAAATAAAAGTTTGGTAGAGATAAGGTAATGGTATTGAGCTCAGTTATGAATATCTTTATTGACTTGCAGTATAAAACAGAGTGTAAGCACCAATTAAAAATAGAAATTTAAGATGGTGCTATGTGTGAGCTCATTTAAATTAGAAATCCATCATTATTCATAAATTTAATTCTTCTATAAGCCAGATCCAATTCTTGAGCAGCTGGTGAGAAAACAAGTGTTTATAGACAGTCTTATAACCCACTATGCATTAGATAACAAAATAATAGAATTACTTGAGATAAAAGAAAAACAAATATAAGAATCAGCATAAATAAATACAATTTTCTTTGCTTGAATGAGAACACAGTTGCTTTCTAAATTTCAGTTTATAAATAAAGATGAACTTTGATACATGTACAGTGAAAACAATACAACAAAATTACTAAAAAAAACTATCAAGTCAGCACTGTAAAGCGTGCTGCAGTACATTGCATTGCATTTCTATGTCCAACATTACTACCTACATGACTTAAATGTATAAATATTTAGTATTCTAGTACAACAAATTGCCATGAAAATAATCGCAAAAGCAACACTATTCAATAAATAACTGTGTTTGGTAATAAGAATCGTTGGAGACTAGGAAAGTTTTATAAAACAGAAACTTACTTTATGTTAATACAAATTCGAATAATCGGCCTTTGAAGCAGATGAAAGTAAGATTTGTACAAAACGATGAACCAGTTAGGTCTCTGTTTAAAGTTACATAAACAATATGTACATATCACTTTACACATTTTAAAAATTAGTTAGGTTATTATAAAATTTCCTTATATCTAACAACAAGATGACTTTGCAGGTTCGGCTTCTACCAAATTGAAATCCAGCCCGTTTGGCCTAGTGAATCCCGTTTTAATACCATCCCAGCCATCCTCAACTTTATATTCACCAGTTTGTATTCTATTGTAGACTTCTTGCGTCACTGACCTAAACGCTTCTTCGACATTAGTGCCTTTCCTAGCAGACGTTTCGACGTGATACAACCCGTTTAGGTCTGCAAACGCCTTTGCTTCTTCTTTGGAAACTTCTCTATGACCGCCATTACTCACCAGATCTAACTTACAACCTACTAGGGCAAAAACAGGCCGGTGAGGTTCAATATGTCTCTTTGCTTCCGCCATCCATAGCGGAATATGCTCAAAACTGGTTCTGTTGCAAATATCGTAGACTAGCAGCGCACCTACAGAGTTTCTGTAGTATGACTTTGTTATTGACCTAAAACGTTCCTGCCCAGCTGTGTCCCACAGCTGCAATTTTATCCGAGTGCCATCTTTGACTTCTATTAGCCTGGCAAAGAAATCCACTCCTACTGTTGGGTCTGATAGCTAAAATTAATCCAATTATTTGGAATGATTCATTGTGTTTTGTTGACATACCTACCTCTGCAAACTTGCCATCAGTGAAGTATTTTAACAAGGAACTCTTGCCCACAGTACTGTCGCCTATTAGGATGAGGCGAAATTGGAAATCAAAAATCGGCTCTACCATTTTGCAATCACATTACATAAGGATTATTATTAAAACTTAAATGTTGTCTTGAAGAGTATTGATAAAGCGTAAAAGACTTGACAGTTAAATGACAACTGACACTGGCAGATACAATTTAGGCGCTGTTGCCATATAGTAAATATTCTTGAGTGCTGCAACAGGTTGCATTAAATTTTTAGGACTACACTTTACACAGAATTTCAAAACACTTCATAACAAAAAATGGCATATATTTGGAAATTATTTTAATATTGACGTATATACAAAGTATACAAATATTACAGATTTTTAAAAAAATGTCCAGTTAGTAATGAATTTTATAAAGTACCTAACTAAATTAAACAAAGTACCAACTTACCACTGAAACGTCTTTGTATAAAAGTTTCTGTACTTCAACGCATTAGCCATTATTTTTATTATTAATCTTTGCATCCGTTATTATATTAACAATTTCTACCATGTGTTCAAAACGAAATTACATAAGGGTTGGTCATGGAAAGCAAAACTAATGTCAACAGCAAACTTTAGAAACCGGAAACTTTAGACTTTCTATAGCAGATTATAATATAAACTTACGACAACAACAACAATGACAGCTAATAAATTCTAAAGCTTGCTGTTTAAATTCCTTTTAGTTTTCATGGCCAACCCTTTTGTAATTTCTTTTTGAACACACGGTATAAAAAACACAAGTTATTATATTACTATAAGTAATTACAAATCTAAATGTTATTGTTTGCATAACATTAATAATTTATTGCTCTTACATTACGTTACTGATCAGTGGAAATTTTAGAATTTTTCATTATTCTCGCTAGCGGCATGCAATAATCTGTTGGTGCTATTTGGCAACTCTGTCGAGGAGGTTGATAATATAATTCCCTGTTGTACATCTCAGCGCTTGCGTGGTAAATTCAAAAATATTTAGGGGTGGTTTTGGGGTGCCCCGCCCTTGTATGCGTTCTGAAAACATTTGTAATTTTATACTTTTTTATAACAGTAACAAAATGGGAAGCGAATTGGGGTGGTGCGACAAGATAGGAAACAATCTTTCAGAACTAGGAAAATGGCAAGTGGCATCCCCTTGTTAATTCAAACTGTAATATATTTAAACAAACGTTGTAGGGTTATTTGGCAAAACGTAATTCTGGGACAGTTTCTTTCTGTTCTATTATGTGCTATAAATACATTATCCCACTACTTCAACACAAACACAGATACGATGCTACCTACAGGACAGAGTTTTCCCCATTACATGCTGTTGTTTGTCATTTACACGAGTTGGCTTGCTTTTCGCAAAGGAGACCGTGGTTTAATTTCTATTATAAAGGCTAGAGGATGGCGGTATATGCTGCTGTGCCTGATTGATGTCCAAGCGAATACGTTAATGAACTCTGCTCATCGCTTCACTACTTTAACGAGCATACAGGTGAGCGCTAAAGTGTATTAAATGAAAGTATGGCAACGTCTTACAATTTTTAGCTACTGGGTTGCGTAGCCATACCGGTAGCCTTAGCACTAAGTTGCTTAGTGCTTGGCGTTCGTTATCGCATGGTACACATAATGGCTATCTCTGTTTGCCTTATGGGTATAGGGTGCCTTGTATGGGCCAACACTACAGATTCCAGATTTAATGGTATGTATTTGACCAGATACTTTACACCGATCTAAGTGCTTTGTTTTAGAAAATAATTGTTCACTAAAATTCTATCTAATTCTAGGTAAAAATCAGTTGGTGGGAGATATGTTGTGCCTTGGAGGCGCTGTTTTGTTCGCTGTTGTTACTGTTCTACAGGAGTTGTCCGTGAAAAAGACAGATATTGTTGAATACTTGGGTTTGATGGGTTTATTTGGAAGTGTCATTAGTGGTATAGAAATGTAAGTTATAATATTTATACAGGGCAAGTAAAACATGAGGAACATTAATACTATAGCTAATACCTACGTACTTACTTAATTACCCAGTATAATACGAGGGCTGTTCTCTTAATTGTTAGTTAAGGCTGCCAACCGTTGATGGTGTCAGTGCGGGACATGGTTATTCTACGTGGTAGAGGGCATACTGAGGTGGGGGGGACAAAATATATGCATAAGTATACATATAATGTTTTATTGTTTTGAAAACTTTGAGAAGCCATACAAAAACTGCTTCGTGCTCGAAGAATATCTTCTGTGCATGCCAGGGACCAATGCACCCACAAAGCAGGTTTTTTTTCTAATGAATGCTTTGTGGACAAAACAGCTTTAAAAGTAGTACGATGCACACAACGTTAATTGTAAAATTTTACATGAGAAGTTGTGAAAACTTCTACCAAATATTAAAAAAAATCTAGAACTAGAGAAAAACTGTCATAGCAGTAACAAATATAATTTCAAAAATCTACAACCATCTTTTCTCAGTACAGAATGCCTCTTTATTACTATATCATCCACATAATTTGACACAGGATATTTTGTCAAATAAACTATCTTCTGTTGTAATGTGGGTATTGTTATTAAGCTCTACCAAATGTTGAAATGTTAGTTGGACGTCAACCCATCGGAGGGACTCTTTGAGTTGAATCCAAGTAAATGTTTTAAATTTATTATATTGTTTAATACATTTCTCTAGGTACTTAATGCAATTATTATAAATGTTGCGGACATGACCCATGAAATAATTGCGATCAATCAGTACGTTTATCTCAGAGCTTCTATCGGATGAAAACGCCATCCGATCATGACAAGTCAGTCCCTGTTACAAGCTACACGTTTTTGTCGTACTGTGCGATCGAGAAGCAAGTCTGTTATCATTGAACGAAGACGAATGATACGTTAGAAAAAGATATAGATCTTGATTAACCGATTTTACTTTACTTTATTGTACGTCAAATGCGTCGTCGCAATACGGCTAAAGTAGGGATTTTCAGTTTGACACAGATTACTAGTTACACTGATTAAAGTAAAGGCAGGACTTGAGAAGTTAAAGACTTCAGTAGCTTAAAATATGTTTATTTACAAGTTATTCGTCTCGGGAGCGATAAGTTTGCTACCGATGTCAGTTAAAATCTGCCTTCACCAAAATTTTAGCTTTTACAGAAAAGCTGATTGATGGTGGTGCTTGAATTGAAAGTGTGGTGACAGAGTTGCTCTGTAAAAACTTTATAATTCAAGGAAAGTAGAGAGAATTTAAAAGTATTGTGTTGAGAAAGGGATAAAGGAAGGTACAAAGATACACCGAGGATAATAACTGAGGAAGCAAACAAATTAAAAGTAAGAATAGTTAAGTTTTTCAATTTAAATACCTAATATAATAAAGTTTCAATAGAATCAGAAACACAGATAAAAGTCAAGGTCCGACGGGTCGACCAGCCTGTGGCTTTTTACGCAGTGTTGGTAGATAAAATAAAACTGATATAAAATACACATATTTTGTTTACATTTTTAGTATACTTTAGAGGACAGGGCGGGCTTTAAATTAAATTGTGCAAAAATGGAAGAAAATGATGGAAACTTAACACTCACCGATATTATGAATAAATTAATAAAAATGGAGAATAAAATGGATGATACAAACTTTATTATCAGAGAACAAAGAGAAGAAACCAAAAAATTAAAAGAAACAATAATGCAACAGGAAATAAAAATACAGTGGCTAGAGAAAGAAACAAGGAAAAGGAATATAATGATGTTTGGTATACAAGAAGAGGAGAGAGAGACCGCAGAAAAATTAAGAGATGCGTTTATGGAAATAATAACAAAAATGGGAATAAGAATAGTGGAGAACGAAATAGATAATATAAAGAGGGTTGGAATTCAAAAACCAAGTGAAAATAGACCAGTGAGAGTAGAACTGACAACTAGAATTAAAAAGGTAGAAATAATTAGAAACGCAAAAAAACTTAAAGGAACAGAAATATGGATTAAAGAAGATCTAGATAAAAAAACAAGGGAAACAAGGAAAAATCTAACACCATATATGATAGATGCCAGAAAGAAAGGAAACAGAGCATTTTTTGTGGACGATCAGTTAATTATTAACGGCGAGAAATGGAAGTACGAAGAATTGGCAGACACGGAAGAAGAGACAAAAGAAGAAGATAAGGCAAGGAAAAATGAGGAGGAGGCTCAAAAAAAAAGATCAAGATCTACAGATGAAGAGACAGAAAGATCCCCAAAAGAAACAGCTAACAAAGGAGCAATCCAAAAAGAAACAGATACTGGACTCAAACATTATTAGCTCCACAGACAAGTAAGTCGTCAGTAGATGAAGAAGCTTCAAAAATGAACCTAGGGAGGATTACAAACATAAAACGATACCAACAGCAACAACAGTCAAAAAACTAGCAAAAACAAGAAGCCGGACAGAAATACAGATAACGACACGCGAAGAAATAGGACAAAGAGAGAAAATAGAGGAGAGCTCCAAGAAAGATTCCCAAACAGGAAAAGAAAAAGAATACATGGAAAAGTTAATCATAGGGACATGGAATGCAACGTCACTTACAGGAAAAGAAATGGAATTAGCACAAAATACAAATACCAGGAAATTGAGTACAACAGAAATATTTAGCGTGGAAAAATTACAACAAACTAAAATCATCAAACCAGAAGAATCAATTATAAACAAACTAAAAAGCTTACAAATATACAAAAAATTGAAAGAAGAAAGACCTGTGACTCGGCAAACGAACATGGACTATGGAAAAAATACAATAAACAAACAACGCAATAAAAGCAAAAATCTGATTCGCATAGGCACCTGGAATGTACGCACCATGCTACAACCCGGAAAAATGAAAGAAATCGCAGAAGAATTAACAAAAACCAGAATGGATATTACCGCTATACAGGAATGTAGATGGGCAGGACAGGGTGTAATCAAAAAAGAAAACTATTCATTCATGTACAGTGGACAAGATAAACAAGGGCAACAAGGTACAGGATTTATAGTAGCATCAAAAATGAGAAACAAAGTTCTGCGATTTTTACCAATAAACGGAAGATTATGTGCACTAAGAGTAAAAGGAAAATTTTCAAACATTTCCCTTATAAACGGGTATGCCCCAACCGAAAATGCACCAGAAATGGAGAAGGAAGAATTTTACGAGCGACTGCTAGAAATAGCAGATCAAATGCCAAAAAATGACACATTAATAATAATGGGAGATCTAAATGCACAGATTGGTAAAGAGAAACTCATAGAAGACGTAGCTGGGAAACATACTCTACACAGTACAACAAATAACAATGGAAACAAACTAGTCCAGTTAGCCAGTGCCTTAAACTTGACTATCAGCAGCACAAAATTTAAACACAAGAAAAGTCACAAAATGACGTGGACAGCTCCAGGAGAGAGAAATATAAGCCAAATTGACCATATACTCATTTCAAAACGAAGACAAAGAAACATACAGGACGTACGAACATATCGTGGAGCCAACTGCGAATCAGACCACTGTTTAGTAGTGGCAACAATGAAAGAAAAAGTCTCAAAGAATTACCGAGAAAAACATGTGAAGAAATTGAATGTAGGCAAGCTAACAGACGAACATTATGCACAAAAATACAGGGAAACTCTACAAAACAATAATGCTAACACAACGCAAGCAACAGACATAGAGATGGAATGGAAAATACTAAAGAAAAATATCACACAGGCAGCACAAAAGACAGTAACTGGAAACACAAAACTAAAAAAAGAATGGTTCGATGACGAGTGCAGAGAAGCATTAGAAAGAAGAAATACAGCTAGATTAAAATATATGCAAAACAAAAAGCAAGAAAATGAGGAACAGCACCAACGACTGAAACAAATTGCAACAAACTTATTTAGAACAAAGAAAAGAAGATGGATGGACAAGAAAATTGAAGAAATGGAAACCTACAACAGAAGAAAAAATATGAAAAAATTCCACGAAGAACTAAGAATAGAGACGAAGGGAAGAAAAGTAAATATACCAATCTGCAACGATAGCAACGGAAAATTACTGATAGAAAAAAACGAGGTACTTAATAAATGGAGAGACCACTTTAAAAATTTACTAGATAATGACAAAAACGAACTAACAATAACCCTGGAAGAAAAAGATACAGAAGAAGTAGAGGAACCTGGATGGGAAGAAACGTGTGCAACAATTAACAATTTAAAAAATGGAAAAGCAGCAGGCCCTGACGAGGTGACTGGTGAAATGCTAAAATATGGTGGAGACCAGCTCAAAAGACAGATACATCATCTAATTACAAAGATTTGGCATGAAGAAAAAATGCCCAAAGATTGGAAAAACGGAATAATAATTCCAATATTTAAAAAAGGTAATAAAAATGAACTTAAAAACTATAGAGGCATAACACTACTAAGCGTAGTCTACAAAATATTGAGCAGTATAATCCACAACAGACTATCAAACTATGCAGAGAAAATTTTAGGAGAACAGCAGAATGGGTTTAGAAAGGACCGATCCACGATAGACAGCATACACATGATGAGGCAAATATTTGAAAAAAGCAAAGAATTTAACATTGATATCCATAATCTCTTCATAGATTACAGTCAGGCCTTTGACAAAATTAACAGAAATAAAATGTTGACAGAAATAAGTAGCCTAGGAATTCCAACCAAGCTGTTACACCTTATCAGAATGACTATCGCAGACACAACGGCAACAGTTAGAACAACAGAGGGTGACACGGAGAGTTTCAATATCAGGGTAGGGGTCAGACAAGGAGATGTGCTTTCACCTACATTATTTAACTTGGTACTTGAAGCTGTAATGAGAAGAATAAACATCAACGGGCTTGTCAGTACAAAAAATACCCAAATATGTGCCTACGCAGATGATCTAGTGATAACGAGTAGAACAAAACAAGGTCTTATCGAGGCATTTTGTAAATTAGAGAAAGAATCACGAGCACTAGGATTAATAATTAACCAAAACAAAACAAAATATATGACAACATGGAAACATAATGCTACGAACCAACCGCTACTCATAAATGAATACACCTTCCAACAAGTGAATACATTCTGCTATCTAGGGGCGCAACTAGATATCAAGGACAGCATGAAGGAAGAACTCAATGCAAGAGTTAAATCAGGATATAGAAGTTACCATGCATGCAAATATCTTCTGCAAAACAAAATACTAAGTAGAGCCTCTAAGATAAGAATTTACAAAAGCGTAATAAGACCGGTCATCACGTATGGATGTGAAACCTGGGTTCTCACAGAAACGCAAGAAGAGCAAGTAAGGATTTGCGAAAGAAAAATATTAAGAATAATATTCGGACCGATACAAGAAGCAGAAGGTATATGGAGACCCAGAATGAACCATGAGCTATATGAACTTGTGGGTAACGAGACTATTATCAAATACATGAAAGCACAAAGAATGAGCTGGATGGGACATATTTACCGTAAGGACAGAACAAGAGCTGTAAGGGCAATAACCGAATGGAACCCAGGAGTTACCAGAAAGAAAGGAAGACCATGCCTACGATGGAGAGATGCAGTAGAAAAAGACATACGGCAAATGGGCATAACAGACTGGCGAAATAAGATCAAGAATAAGAAAGCATGGAAAGACATAGTGAAGAAAACAAGAACCCACCCAAATCTGTAGTACCCTACCAGGAAACCGACGCGTATAAGGACCAATCCACCTTGTACGAAACAACGGAAAGGATTACGAAAGCTCCATTAGAAGAGCAGGCAATAATCCACAAGGGTTGCTGCGCCAATACATACATACATACATACAGAAAAGCTTGCAGGAGGCTATTTAGGCCATGGAAACCTGAGGACAAAATCGGTCCCACGCATAATGGCACGTACAAGTCATAATGTTTACTATATAGTTTCGGCCCTATTTGGTCTGCGAAATTCCTTTCACCTGTCTGGCACGTACTTCCAACGGACAGATAATTTACTAATTATATTTTATTTTAGACACTAAGCTATGATTAAATAATATTAATCACTAATGTCCATTCTCAATATCGTCGATTGTTTATTATGTTACAGTTAGGATTTCTAACAGCGTACATAATCTTACTTTTTGTGTATAATTTTTATTTTGAAACTTGGATACAACTTGTAACACACTCAATAACAGGCATTGGTAAACTGCTAAGTGTACCGTTTGTTATGATTGTTAGTTTATGTAATGGTTTGGCAGCAACGGAAAATGTCAACCACATCTACCTTAACTTATATATATATATATAATGCTACACGCCATTCAGGCCCATAGCTTAGTAATCTCTCTCCATCTCTTCCTGTCCCCAGCTTGTGCCTTCCAGTTCTGTATCTGTTTTCCTTCCAAGTCTTCTTTAACTGCTTCTAACCATTCTCTTCTTGGCCTTCCTTTTCTTCTTACTTCTCCTAGATTGATGTCCATTAACTTTTTGGGGGTTCTATCCTCTGCTTGTCTTTGTAAGTGTCCTAGCCAGCGTAACCTTGCCGCTTTTACTTGGTTGCTAAGTGCTGGTTCTCCATACAGGTCTTCTATTTCTTTGTTTGTTCTTCTGTACCATACGTCCTCTTCTTTCTTTCCGCCATATATTCTTCTCAGTAATTTTCTTTCCCACGCGTCTATTTTCTCCATTTCTCTTTTCCTGAGCTTCCATATCTCACTCCCGTACAGAACTGTTGGCCTTATTACTGTCTTATATAATCGTACCTTGGTTTTCCTGGCGACACTTTTTGATTTTAATATCTTGGTTAAGGCCCCTGCACTTCTGTCCCCTTTCTCCAGCCTTGCTTCGATTTCTGCCCTTTCTCCTCCTGTTTGTGTTATAATCGTTCCTAGGTAAACGTAGCTTTCCACCTCTTCTAGTCTTATATTTTCATTCGTTCCTGTACTCAGCATCAAATCTAGTCTCTGTCCTTGTAGTTGTCCTGTTGGTGCCAGTTCCATATACTTGGATTTGTTTTCGTTAACCTTCAGGTTGACTATTCCCGCCGCCCTTATGAAATTTTCACACACTTGTATGAGTTCTTTTCTCGTCCGCGCTAAAATCACCACGTCGTCAGCATAAGCTAGGATTTGGTGCGATTTTGTTCTTAAGGTAGCCGTCCTATTTATCCCGCTTCTCCTTACTACCCATTCCAAAAGTACGTTAAAAAGGGTGGTCGATAGTGGGTCTCCTTGTTTTAAACCAGATGTTGTTTGGAAGCTTTTCGAGGTCCTGCCATTGACTTTCACCTCATTTCTAGTGGTATCCAGGTTCATTCTTGTTAAATTCATCAACTTTGTTGGCACTCCAAGTTCTCTCATTGCGTTCTCTAGCTTTGCTCTGTTTATGGCGTCGTAGGCTTGCTTGAAATCTATGAAGACCGTGTATATTCTACTGCCTTATTGATTCAGCATGTTTTGCATCTGCTTCAGTGTAAAAATGTGGTCCGTTACGCTTCTTCCTGGTCTGAAGCCACTTTGATACTCACCTACTTCTTTTTCGGTGTGTTCTTTAATCCTCGTTTCTATTTCCTTTGCCATTATCTTGTGTACAACATCGAGCAGTGCGATCCCCCTGTAGTTTTCGCAGTCCTCTTTTTTCCCCTTCTTGTAGATGGGTACCAGTTGAGCTATTTCCCATTCTTTGGGTAATGTCTCTTCTTTCCATATTTCTTCTATTATCTGCTGTATTTCTTGTGTTAGCACTTCTCCTCCCTGTTTTATTAATTCCGCACCGATACCATTTTTTCCTGGACTTTTGCCATTCTTTAGCTTTTTGATTGTTTCCCGTATGTTTTCCATTGTCGGTGGTATTACGCTTTCCTCTTCTCTCATTTGCACTTCTGTGCGTTTTTCTGATTCATTGTTGCCTGCGTTTTTTATGTTTAACAGCTCATTGAAGTACTCTCTCCATCTTTCTAATGTCTCTCCTTCATTTACTATTACTTTCCCGTTTTTATCTCTAATACGTTGTATATTTTGTCGCCATCCCGCTTTGTGCTTTTTGACACCTTGGTAAAAATTCTTTATTTCTTTATTCGCAAGCTTTTCTTCTAATTCTTTTATTTTCTTTTCTGTATGTGCTCTCTTCTTTCTACTGCACGTCCTCTTGACTATTCTCCTTTGTTCCTCATATTTCTGTTTATCTTCTGAATCCCCTGTCTGCAGCATTTTCTCTTTCGTTTGTCTCCTTTTTATTAGCTCTTCCTTACATTTGTTGTCGAACCAACCCGCTCCTTTAGTTTTCCTTTCTTGTGGGATTGTCTGTCTTGCAGTGCTTCTTATGGCTTCTTGTATTTGCCCTCAGCTGAGATTTTTATTTCCCTTTCGTATGCTTACTAGTTTTCTTCCTAACTCCTCTTTGTATCTTTCTGCTATCGTCTCTTCTGCTAGTCCTGCCACATTTATTCTTCCCTCTTTTCTAGTATTTTTATTTTTTCCAGTTTCAATTTTTTGTCTAATTTTTGTGATAACTAGGAAATGGTCACTATCCGCATCCGCTCCTCTGTAGCTGCATACGTCTTTTACGTTGTTCATACTTTCATTTTGGATGAGGACGTGGTCGATTTGGTTCGTGTATTCCTTGCTGGGCGCAATCCATGTTCCTTTATGTATCTCTTTTGATCGAATTTTGTGCTTGCGATCCGTAAGCCATACTGCGTCGCGAAACTTATCAATCTTTTCCCATTATCATTGCTTATCAGGTGTTTGCTATGCCGTCCTATTATTGGTTCATATTTTCCTTCCCTCTCTACCTTCACATTCCAATCTCCGATTACCATTTTAATTTCCTGTTTTGTCAGGTAGTTATAGGTATCTTCTAATTCTTCATAAAATTTATCTTTAATTTCTCCTTTTTCCATTTCTGATGGGGCGTGTACGTTCAAAATGGCAAAACTTTTGTTGCCTATCTTTATTTGTAGAAGACACATCCTATCTGATATTGCCTTAAACTCTTTAATTGCAATATCACATGTTTTCTCTACCAGGAAACCCGTTCGTAGCATTCTTGTATTGCTGCCGCTGTTTAAGAATGTGTACTTCCCTATATCAGTTATGAATTCTTCTTTTTGCTTTGTTTCTTGGAGTGCTAGTATTTGTATTCCGTATCTGTTTGTTTCTTCTTCTAAGTGTATTAACGCCCCTTCCGCATACGTGCCTCGCACATTCCAGGTTTCGATTGCTATAGTGTTTCTCCCCCCTCTGTTTTGGTTTGTCTTATGCATACTTATAATTTCTTCTTTCTGTCCTATTCTTGTTTCTTCAATTTTTGTACCGTTAGTTTCGCCGTTAACCTTTTCCATTGCCTGTTTCGTCTTCTGTATCCGTCCGTTTTTATTCTTTATTACTTTTTTGAGGTGTAACTCGTTTTTGTTATCTTCTGCAGTTTTTCCCTTAGTACTTCGTCCTCATAGTCCCCTGGCGACTTTTGGCTCCGAGTTCTACTGTTCTTAATATGCTCTGTTCCCTCTGTTTGTACACCTTCCTTCTCGGCCGGTTGACTACTGTACTTTTTGGGCCTATTTTTTCCTCCGTTGTCCTCGTTTGGATTTTGTTCTGTTTCCCCCGTGATTGCGTTTCCTTCACCCGTTCTTAGTTGTTCTAAGGAGTAAAACACCCCGTTTATTACCAGCTTATTAAATCTTATAGTCGCTAAATGCCCGTTTTCTCTAAATTCCTTCATACGCTTTATTAACTCCTTCCTTTGAGTTTATATCTCCTTTGAAAAGTCTTCTTCTACAAACATTTTTGTGCCCTTTAACTTCTTTGTTGCTCGCAGCACCTCTAATTTCTTCTCCCACTTTCTTAATTCTATCACAACTGGCCTGTTTTTGTCTTCCTGGTGCTTTCCAATTCTCCTGATCGCGTCTACCTCTTCCTCCATATTCATTTCTACCCCCATTTCCCTCGTAATCACTCTGATTTTCTCCTTTAATTGCAAATCCCTCTCTCCCTCTTGGTCATCAACTCCGTAGATTACTATATTTCTCTTCCTTATTTCTCTCTCCATTTCCTCTATCCTTTTTTCTTGGTATAATATGCTTTGCTTGAGAGTTCGGTTTTCCGCTTTTATTTGTTCATTTTCTTCTTTGATTTTTGTTACCTCGTTTTTCAGCTCATCCATTTTCTTCTCTACTCGTTCATCTCTCTCCTCCATTTTGTTGAGCTTTTCATTTATTTGTTCCAGCATTTCCATCATCTTTTCTGCCGTTGTGTCTGTTCCTCGTTCTAGGGTCGGATTGGGTAAATTGCAAAGGCCCGGGGATCGGTACCTAAAATGTAGTGTAATTCGAGATAGCCTCGGTAATTTAGTTCGGTTTTGAGATTCAACTTTAAACGCGTCTGTCCCCGGTGTGTACTTATCAGTTGTTTACTTGCTGTCGCGGCGCGATAAGAGTTTGACCCGAATCGACTTCGCGGAGGTCAGCCTCCTCTCGCCACGCCAAAACTGGTTCGTGTTGTTATTTAAATATTACGTGCTTACCTTCGGACTGCTTGCAAAAAGGGCTTTTTAGTTTTTCATACTTTGTTATACCTTCCGCGCGCAACTCGTATTTGATCGCCGTTCGGGCTGGGTGTGCCCGACTCGCTACGTTGGCCGTCTGCGGTTTTCTTGTTTTACTTCAGTTTTGCTGCTGGGGATTCGCAACTTTCTCTTGTTATTCACTATTTTCCTGAATGTAACTTCCACTGCCACTTTTAACTTCACTTTAACTTCACTCTTTGTACTGTTATGCGATTAATTTGGCTCGAAATAGCCCGTATATTTGGGTTTTATTTCGGAGTGACCTTAACGCACGTCTTGCCCGCTCGCCTCGTTTTCTGCGACATCTACCTTAACTTAGGTGTACAGCAAAACAGCTGGTCTGTCGAGCTAACTCGATCGTGTTTCTGTCATTATAGATGCGATGCTGCATCCTCTTCACTCAATACGAGCTGGCAGTTATAGGACTGGATTTACTTGGCGCATCTGATCGAAATTTCAAACTAGATAGTTTACCTTGTAAAATTCAAGTGGATGAACACAAGTGGATTGAGTTTCCATCCGATAGAAGCCTCGAGATAAACATACTCAATTTAACTATTTTCACAAGCTTAGTCAACTGATTTCTGAGGCTTATAGATACATTCTCCAATAGATTTGCATACTTAGATTTTAAATCCAGAAACACATGAGAAACCTCTGAGAAGTAAGTCTTTTCTCCCACCATCATCCTAGCAGCGGCATGAAATATCACAGCCCGAGTGTGTACAAATTTCAACCACAACTCTGAACATTTATTGGAAAAGAAGGTGCGTAGTACAGCAGAACATTTTTCTTGTGATAAAAAGTAAGATTTTAGGGGAGAAAACATTTGCGAGATTTTCACGACAGCACGTTTTGCTATACCCCAAATTTTTGTTTGTATTGAATCACTGCATCTGCGCAGAAATCTTTGAGCTCTTCCACTCGTACTAGGGATGGTTGTCAATTCCTAGACCTACTCTTTTGAACGTACTTTGCTTGTCAGAGTAGGAGCACCTAGTTCGAAGTTTGTAAAAGAGTAGGTCACCTGATCCGGCGTTCCTTCAATGAATTGCACCAAAACTGAATTCGCATCAACGTTGAGGAGCATGGAGCGGCGGAACTGCGGAGCGGAATACCGGACTCTTGCTCCAGGGAAGTGAATCAAATCGTTTTTTTTTTTTGGACTTCAACGACATCGAATTTGAAATCGGAATGGAAATGGATTGATGCGGTTTGCGCTTCGCAATTGTTCGTAACTGAGTAGGAACTGCATAATGTACACAAGGAATATCAGAGTTGGATTTGGAATTGTGGGATCGCTATGGCAATTACATTTGAGTCATATAACATGCGACTGTAACTGCAAGTCCGTCTGAGATCCGACTCTGGCCACTCCAGCGTCTAGCAAAACCTACAATTTCTCTACGACCGGGAACAGAACCGTGAATCTAGTTTCGTGCACCTAGTTCGGAATTCGATTCGGATCAGGTGCACCTGATCCTTTAGTGGAACAGGTTTTACCATCCCAAATTCGTACATTATACAGTGTGGTCCATTAAGTGTGCAACAAATGGGACATTTTTTTATTAGTTGTACAACTGAAATTTAAATACTGCCACAAATTAGTGCATGTTCGATAACCATATCAGATGCATTTAGAATGGCTACAAGTCAAACAGCATACAGGGCAAGACAAAAAATATAAAATTCGTTCAAGAATAAAGTTACTTTATTTTAAAAAAAGATACAGCCAAGGACACGGATTTCGAAAGGGAAGAAAATAGCGAAGAAAACATGGAGAAGTTAACTAAGCTGATAGAAGAGATGAAGGACATAAAGAAAGACATAAAAACCGCGAGAACCGAAATCAAAGGAATTAAAGAAACTCGGCGAAGAGTTTAGAGTTGTGAAGGAGGAAATGCTAAAAAAAGAGGTAGAGTGGGAAAAAGAAAAATACCTGCTACACCAGAAAATAGAGGGACTGGAAAAAGGACTTGAGATACAAAATCGACAAGGACGAAAAAACAATATAGTTATCAAGGGATTGTAGTTAGAAGAAGGAAATATAAGGGAACAGATGGCAAAAGCTATAAAAGAAGAACTAAAGGTAGAGGTCTTAGTAGAGAGCGCTTATAAAACGGGAAGACGAGAAGGACCAAGCATGGTAGTCGTGAAACTACAGAACTTTGACCAGAAGTTGGAAGTGCTGAAAAACAAATACCGACTGGCAAATAAACAAATCTACATTGATAACGATCTGACAGTAGAAGAGCAGAAAATACAAGCAGAAGTGCGGAAAATAGCTAGAGAACAGAAAGAAAAGGGAAAAACCGTAAAAGTTGGATATCAAAAATTAGAAGTCAATGGAGTAAAGTATGAGTGGAACGCAAAAGAAGAGCGTCTAGGAAAACCCAAAAACCCCTCCGCAAAAAACGATTAAAGAAAAGCCAGGGCAGCACGACGACGACTACGGCGACGTAAATGGCAATGATTCGGGAAGAAAAAATAAAACAAGATAAAAAATGGAAAGTGGGCTCTTGGAATGAACGTGGTTTGAATTATGAAGGAGCGCTATATCAGTTAGCACAGCAAATGACAGAATATAAGATAGAGATATTAGCAATCCAGGAAACAAATTTAAAAGGCGACAGTATTGTTGATTTAGATGACTACATTTTATTTAACGGTGGAGGACGAATAAATAGATTTGGTACTGGTTTCCTAATCAGAAAGTCGTGGATAAGCAGCGTGGTGGATTTCAGAAAGATATGTGAACGAATAACCTACCTCAGGGTGAGATGTCCGGATAGGAAAATAAGTTTTGTAAACGCACACGCTCCAACGGAAGATGCGGAGGAAGAAGTTAAGGAACAATTTTATAGTGATTTGGAAGAAACCTACGAATCGATACTGAACTATGACATCAAGTTTTTACTAGGAGATTTCAATGCTAAGGTCGGTAAGGAAAATAGAAAGAGACCGGTGGCAGGCAAATACAGCAGGCACACAAGTACAAGCAAAAACGGAAAGAAACTATTAAGTTTCGCTATGGGAAAAAGGCTGAAAATAAAAGCAAAATTTTTGATACACAAAGAGATATACAAAGAGACATGGTGTAGCCCGGATGGAAGGACGAACAACCAAATTGACCACATCTTGATAGAGGATAAGCACAATGCTATAGTACAAGACGTAAAGAGCTACAGAGGAGCCGAAATAAATTCCGACCATTACTTGGCGTGTGCCAAAATAAATTACAAAATTTCCTGGGAGAATGTCAGCAAGAAAAAACACCGTAATGCAACATTACTACTTGAAGCCAGAAAGAGAAAACTATACGAAAATGAAATAGAAAAAAATTTAGAAAAGGAAAGCAGTAAGGAGGGAGTGGATAAGGAATGGAGCGAAATAATAGAAATAATACACAGTGCAGCAAAGAAATATTTACAAGGAGAGAAAGCAAAAAGTAATAGGTGGTTTGATAAAGAATGCGAAGTCACAGAACGAGTAAGCCAAGCAAAAGCGAAAATGCTGAGAGAGAAAACGAAAGAAAGCGAACTACAGTTTAAAGAAACAAGAAAGGAGGCAAAGAGTCTATACAGAAATAAGAAAAGACAAAAACAAGAAGACACAATACAAGATCTGGAAGAGAGTTACAGGAGGCATGATGTAAGAAATTTCTACAAAAAAGTAGGAAACACCAGAAAAGAATATCGACCAAAAATAAATATATGCCACAGCAAAAATGGAAACCTGATAGGAGGAAGAGAGGCGGCCTTAAGCAGGTGGAAAGAATATTACCAGGAAATAATGGAAGAAGGCACAGAAGAACCTACGCAGAAAAAAACTGAGAAAAGCCGAGAAAAAGACAATCTGAACCCGCCCACAGAAGAAGAAGTCAGAACGGTATTGCAAAAGATGAGGAATAACAAGAGTCCGGGAAACGATAACATCCAAACTGAACTAATAAAATACGGCGGAGATCAACTAATAAAAAAAGTACATAAGATATGCAATAGCTGGGAGAGAAAACGAATGCCGAAAGAATGGAAGGAAGCGGTAATTAACCCTATTTATAAGAAAGGAGACCGACTCGTTTGTGCCAATTACAGACCGATATCTCTCCTAAACGTAGGGTACAAACTATTGGCCACATTAATAAATAATAGGTTAAGAAGAATTGCAGAAACAAAAATAGGAGAGTACCAGTGTGGCTTTAGAAAAAATAGATCGATAACCAACCAACTTTTCACACTACGGCAGATACAAGAAAAAACAAAGAAAAAAGGAATAACGCTGCACATGCTGTTCATAGATTTTCGCCAGCCATACGATAGCCTAAACAGAAAGAAGTTATTCCAGACAATGACAGAACTAAACCTCCCAAAACAGCTAACCACACTAGTGGAAATGACCCTGGCAGAGACATGGAGCCAAGTCAAGATAGACGGTTTTAAGACAACTAAAGGCTTACGACAAGGGGACCCTCTATCTACAACATCATTCAATATAGCCCTAGAGGGTATAATGAGAAATAGTAAGGTTGCAGGCGACAAAAGTATACTAAGGAGCTCCTATCAAGTAATGGCTTATGCTGACGATCTGACCATTATCTCGAGAACAAAAGAAGAACTAAAAACCATCGTGAAGAAAATAGAAAAAGAGGCAAGACAGTATGGCGTAGAAATAAACGAAGAAAAAACGAAATATCTACTGACGGCACCAAAGAAGCGATATGGAAACGGTTTGAAAATAAAAAGTGATCTGGACGACAAAAAGTACAGTTGCGAACAAGTTAATAATTTTGTGTATCTCGGTACAGAAATAACCGACTCAAACGATCAGTACAGTGAAATCGAGAGAAGAATGCTTATAGGAAAAGGAAGTGCCGCGTCTTTAAAATCACTAATAAAAAACAAAAATGTCTCGAGAAGGGTAAAGCTAAGAGTGTACAAAACCATTATAAGACCAACTGTAGTGTATGGAAATGAAGTGTGGGTGCTAAATAAAGTGTATATGAGTAAGCTGATGATCTGGGAAAGAAATATACTAAGGCAAATATTTGGGGGGATTAGAGAAGGGGACACATGGCGAAGGCGCACAAACGAAGAAATCTACAGCCTGTTTAAGGAAACTACGATAGTAAACGTAATAAAGCAAGGGAGACTCAGATGGTTGGGCCACCTAGGAAGAATGGCAAATGAAAGGATTCCAAAAATGGTTTTCAAGGAAACTCCGGAAGGCACAAACAGAAGGGGAAGACCTCAAAATGAATGGTTTAAAGACGTGAAAGAAGACTTAAGAGAATTAAATTTAGAAAACTGGGAAAACAAAGTAATGAGAAGAAAGGAATGGAGAAAGATAACAGAAAAAGCCAAGGTCCTTAAAGGCCTCTCGAGCTGATTTATATACAGTGTGGTCCATTAAGTGTGCAACAAATGGGACATTTTTTTATTAGTTGTACAATCGAAATTTAAATACCGCTAAAAGTTAGTGCATGTTCGATAACCATATCAGATGCCCTTAGAATGGCTTCAAGTCAAACAATATACAGGGCAGGACAAAAAATATGTAATTCGTTCAAGAATAAAGTTATCTTATTTAAAAAAATATAGCAAAATTTTATTGAAAAAAGTTGTTTAGAATCAAAAGTTATGCTCAAATACAAAGTCACGGCCTCCTATTCGAATTTAGATTTTTTTTTTGTAAAATTTTGTATTATCCCCGTATGATACATATTTTTATTATTCTGATTTTATTAAGAGTTTTTCATATGTAAATTATTATTAGTAAAGCATTTGCCTTGTTAAAAAGAATATTTGCGAAATTCTAAAGTTCTGTTAAATATCGTTGCAACAAACATGAAGTGGACGGTTACCTAAAAAAATATAAATCCAAGTAAATTTTACAAATACGCTTCAAGTTGCTAAAAGTTATTTAAAAGGGATGTGGTTGTGGCTACTTTAAATACATATAAAATCAAAATAATAAAAATATGTATCATACGGGGGTAATACAAAATTTTCCAAAAAAGAATCAAAATTCGAATAGGAGGCCGTGACTTTGTATTTGAGCATAACTTTTAATTCTAAACAACTTTTCTCAATAAAATTTTGCTATATGTTTTGAAATAAGGTAACTTTGTTCTTGAACGAATTTCATATTTTTTGTCCTGCCCTGTATATTGTTTGACTTGAAGCCATTCTAAGGGCATCTGATATGGTTATCAAACATGCACTAACTTTTGGCAATATTTAAATTTCGATTGTGCAACTAATAAAAAAATTTCCCATTTGTTGCACACTTAATGGACCACACTGTATACAGGAACCAAAAGGAGAAAAAAAGAGATTTTTTAGCAGCGAAAAAGTGCACAAAATGATTCCCTGTCCGCGCAGCATTTTTGAATATAATAATTATATGGGTGGCGTCGACGTCCTTGATTCAATGCTAGGTCACTACCGAACCAAAATTAGATCCCAGATATGGTATCTAAAGATTTTCTTCCATTTGCTAGATTTATGTATTGTAAATTCTTGGTTGCTCTGGAGGCGGCAAAACTCAGATGAATATCTGCCACTTATGGACTTCAAAATAGCAGTAGCTGATGCTCTAATCAAAACTGGAAAACCAATAAACAGAGGAAGAGGAAGACCAAGCAATGATCTTCAGCAGCAGTACGAAAGAAAAAGAAAAAGAGGCCCTGCGACAGAAATTACTCAGATTGAAGTTAGAAAAGATGGACTTGACCACCTCCCAGATTATCGCGAAAATATGCGCAACAGATGCAAATTTCCTGGATGTGACGGCAAATCTTATATTTACTGTTTTAAGTGTGATGTACCATTATGCCTCAACAAAGACAGAAATTGTTATTTCAGATTTCAGACGGAATAATTTTTCTTTTATGCATATTGTGCCTAATTTGTCACAATCTATAATTTTGTATTTTTTTCAATAAAATTTTTATAAAAAATTTTTTTTAGTATTTTTCTCGTCCTTATATCAGTCATTACTTACTATGGTTTTTTTTTATCAAAAACAAAAAAATCATGCAATAAAGGGTTAACATTGATACTAGTGATCGGCAAAACCGGACAATTTTCATAACCGAATTATTTGCATTCGAATGATATTAATAACCGAATGATTATTTGAATAATCATTCGAATAAATTTTGGCTCTCGATTCGTTTCGATTAAGTCAGCCGGTTTGCCAGTTGACGGTTCACCGTCATCTGCATCGACATCGGTTTACCGTCATCTGCATCGACATCGTAACTTGCAGATAGCAGAGGAACCAAAACATAATATGTACGGTTGGCGCCTTAGAAATCGGGACACGTAATATGTTCTTCTAGTCTTTAGAGTATTCTTGCTCCGGTTACTTCATTAATGTGAGATGGCATTTCATAATTGACAAACAATAAACAATCTGACGTAACAATTAAAACCATAATAACTGTAAAAACCCAGTTTATACACTTAAAAAGTACATGCAAAATATATCATAATAGTGTGTAGTACCCGATTTCTAAGGCGACGACCGTACATTATGTGTTATGTATTGGAAATTAAGAGGTATTTATTAAGAAGTGTAGAAAGAAAGAAATATACGGGACTGCTTGCTAATCGCTATAAAAACAGTGGTAAAACGTTTATCTTTATTGATCGGGCGGGTTAAAGGCGCCGCCTCTTGTTTTGAACCTTTGGAGATGTAAGCAAATAAAACATTCTTTTATAGCTTGATGCGTTTGCAGTTTTTAGGCGTTCAGTTTCAGGTCCCCAGAATTTGATATTTTGTATGATAGGAGGTAGTTACGCGATAACTAAATGGTGTTTTCAGTACAACCTGCTTTGTTTATGAGTTATGACGTATTTATATTTACAGAATTTTGAGCACTGCGTAGGTCGCTGAGATATGGCACGTAGTACCTTTGAATAGAGGTTTTATATTCAAAGCGAAGTACGTATCAGCATGAGGTTATTTTTCATTCAAATACTTGGAACGAAAACAGAGTTACATAGGTTATTTCAATAACCGGATAACCGGTTATTTTTCATTCGAATAAGCCCATCACTAATTGATACCCATTTTAGCCCCACTAATGTCGGAAATATTTTTATGTCTTTATAATTCGATGCATCCGTAGATATACAAATGGATGGAACTTCATCGAGTTCTGTCTTAAGGTTATTTAGCGAAAATGGTGCCATCACATTCTTTACTCACATTTAGTTTTATCACAAGAAAACTTTTTCAAAAACCTTTGTGTTATTGGAAGTGTATTCCATGGAATTAAAGCTTTGGTTGTGACATACCGTATGGAAAGTCCATAAACCGTCTGCTTTTGGCAGTCCTACTTCTTTCATCAACTGTGAAGAAGTGCTAGCGATACTTAGTGCTTTTTTGTGTTTTTCGGATGTTAAATGTCTTTGAATATCATTTCTGCCGCCATGTTCGACAGAAAATGTTCCATAACATTTATTGCAACAGACATATGAAGCTGTTAAACGCTTTTGTAAAAAGAGGAACTTTTGCAAGTCCTCTGTGAATGTGCAACTGGGCTTCTTCAATAATGATACGACGATAATGCACGCACTAAGCTGAATTACAAACAATAACAAATTTGGGTTATTCGTCTATCTTTCACAATACATGCAGTCAAGAAGATGTCTCTCACACACGCTGCCACCTACACGAAACACATGACGCACCCTTAAGACTCGTTCGTTATATGGACTACAGTCGCCATTCGATGGGTGGATTCAATCGTTTCAATGCATTTTATTTAAATGCAGGACCAGTACTGCTATTGTGGGACCATGGGACGGTTGGCAGCCTTATTGTTAATAGCAGACCAAGGATATCAAAGTGTATAGAGAGACAAATTTTATGCGATATTTTGTTGCACCATGATAATGCCACTTATGGCTGAAAAAACTTAAAAGATAAAAGTTCGATATACTGGAATCACCCAGCTTATCTCTTGGGTTTCTTCAGGGGCGGGGAACATACTAGCAGTGGTCCTGATTCTCGCCGCAAGTGAGACTTTTGGGGAGTGGAAGTTAGATCTTGAGGTTGCCCAAGTGGTAGTTCCTTGGGAATCCTCTGTTTAAAGATACCGTGTGGTTTTTAGCTTGTTTCAGTTAGTTAAAGCCTTTGCTTGTCCTTAATTACATGAAAGCAAAATATCCTGTGTAACTGTATATAAATAAACAGGGCACGAGGTTGAGTTATTCTCCTTCAAAATTTCCACTTGTGGGGGATCTTAAGGATCTTAGAGAGTCGAGACTAACATCATTGTGTCCTGTTCTCGTGAATTCCAAGAGAGCACCCACCTGGGTGACCTCAGTATATGGAACTTTTACCACTTTAAATTTTTTATACAAATCTACTGGCATCACTCACCCTTCATACAGTTCAGATCTTGCCCCCAGCAATTAATTTTCTTTCCAAAGACAAAAAAGCATTCGTAGTAAGA